>VZQC01008141.1:481739-544330 GCA_009823505.1 Rhizomys pruinosus
TGTGAGATATATATATATATATATATATATAGAGAGAGAGAGAGAGAGAGAGAGAGATAGATATAGATAGATAGATAGATAGATAGATAGATGATAGAAAATAGTAGAAATAAATGACACATATACATATATACATATGTCAAATAGCACATCTAAAATGAAGTTTCATAATGTTATGTGTGAGTAACTCAGCATGGATGGAAAATATTTTGTGCCACTACCATCAACAAAAAAATTACAAATTAGTATTAACAGAAATTCACTTGTTTTTTTTTTTCCAATAAAAATCATGCATATAAATCTAAAGTTGTGTACAGAGTAATCTTAATAGTCAGGAAGCAGAGGTTTAAAGATTACAAGTTAGAGGTCAGCGAGGGCTCCATTGAAGTGTCATGACAGCTTGGGATGCATAGTGAGCCCTTATCTGAATTAGGCAAAAAAATAAAAAGTAATCATACATATCATAATACCATATAGTATTCCAGTTATTGTTTGTCAGCATCACCAAAATCATTATGTTTATTGCTTTGAAATTGTGGTAGTTGGGGCTGGAGAAATGGCTCAGAGGTTAAGATCGCCAACTGCTCTTGCAGAGGACCTGGGTTTGATTCCCAGCATCCTAAGAACCGTGTTTAACTCCAGTTCCAGGGAAATCCAACGCCCTCTTCTAACCTCCGTGGCGTTGCATGACACAGGTGCACCAACCTATCTGCAGACAGTACACTCATACACATAAAAGATAATGAATAAATAAATTAATTAATTAATAAAAAGAAATTGTGGTAGTTATTAAAACCACAGTTTGAAATTTTCAGTCAATGTGTCCATTAAAAATTATTACCTAGGCAGTATCATGGAGGCCAATGCAGGGGCATCAAGACAGGACCTGAGCTTACTGGACTTCGTTTGGGGGCACAATATTTAAAGCAGAAGCACGTCAGTAAGGGTTTCCTTCTGCATAAGGTTTTTTGTAGTGTAATATCTTAATCATAGTCTACCATCAAATAAATTTAGGAATATATTTAATATTTCGATAGTATATTAGCAGCATGCAATAATTACATTATAAGTTCTCAAGCACAGGCAGTCTATTGCAAAGACCTTCTTTGCTGTCAGTTATCATAGGCTAAAGTTAGAAAACTGAATAGCAACACTGAATACTGTAGAAATGCACTTTCCTCAGTAATACTTGAGTTGCTACAATATTAGATTGCCCATTTGTTTGTTACAGAAAATCCTTAACTGTAATTGATGGTTGTTGCCTTAATAGTATATTGCCTGTATTTCTACCTCTAGTAATGGGCTTTATGTGCTAGATTTCGATATCCTTGAGCCCGGGCAAGTGCCCAAGCCTTTTTAAAAAGAAACATGGTTTACTTGGACAAAACTGATCAGATTTGAGAGATTGTTAATGCCCTTGAAGTGGTTTTTGTGGGTGTGAAACAAATGGTGAGAATTTGAATTGTTCCCTTATGATAGTATTCAAGTTAAGTCTACTTAATCTGTCAAATCATGTTCATGCCCTAACTTTATGTACTTGTATCTATCAATAAACATTGTGAAAAAAATAAAAAATAAAAATGATAAGATCAAAAAAATTATATACACCATTGACATGATTACTTTTTAGAGAATTTTAAGAAGGACCCTTAAATAAAAACTAATTTTTAGAATTGTTTACATTTGATTATGTACATGGAAAATACTATTCTGTGAAGAGATCTGTAGGTGTCATCAAATATCCAGATATTGTTGTTGAGAGGCCTCATTGGGTAAAAACACAAGATACAGAATTCTGGGAATGTAGATTTGACTCCCCAAGGCCTCTTAAAAGGGGCTGGAGAGATGGTCTAGCAGTTAAGAACGCCAACTGCTCTTGGAGAGGACCCAGGTTCGATCCCCAGCACCCACTTGGAGGCTGAGAACTGTCTGTAACTCCAATTCCAGGAGAACTCCAGTTCCAGGTGAATCCAATGCCCTCTTCTGACATCTGCAGCATTGCAAGACATGGGTGCACAAACCTACATGCAGACAATACATTCATACAAATAAAATAAATAGATAAAAATAAAAAAAATGCCAGATGTATTTGTGTATATTTGTAATCTCAGCACTCATTTGGCATGATGGGAAGCAGAAACAGGAGCATTGCATACAAGACAATGGAAGGTAGCCTGGGATATGTAGCACAGTGAAAACAATGAGAAGTTTCCTCAGACAAGAAATGACAGTATAGAATTCCTTAATGTTGACTCCGAAATCAACAGGAGCCCAGTGGAATGAGCGTACAGATAGACAGACAGACAGACAGACACACAGACACAGACACACACACACACACACACACACACACACACACACACTGGTATGCACACTCAAGGATGAATGGTAGTATAATACATATAAACAATGCAGAAGAGTGGATATACTGAGGACTAAATCATTAAGAAACAGGGATTGTGATGGATTGGAGAGAGGAAGTGAATATAGAATGGGTTATCCAAAACTATAGGTGTGAAAGACATGTAAACCCACTAATTAGTAACACAATTTCAAAATACAACTTGAGTAGAAAAGGAATCAACATATATGAATGGACAATGTTACAGAAGGCATTATTATTAAATGAAAATTACAATATGAAGCATGTTATACCTCTCTATTAATTTTAAAAAATAATTTTATTGCAGTTTTGTGCATTTCATACAATACTTCACAGTCCAATTTAGACTCATTCCCCTTTCCATGCCCCAACCACGCCCAAGTTCATGCATTCTGCCTTACACATCTTGTATCTTTTTCTGAGTCTTTTTAAAGTTTTTCTATACAGAAGTTTATTGTTTGAGGGAGTTTACTGTTTCAGTTAGTACTTTTGTCTCAGGCCTTTTGTTGTTGTTGTTCCCTCCAATTTGTATTGCTCCAAAATATACATCTATTTTTATGTCACACATATACCATAATTTTGATGTCTGAGAATAAACTGTATGTTAATTCCAAATCATATTTAGGAATTCACATTTTCCCTTATAATTTTATATTACTCTAGAATATGCATACATACCCTCTACCCAAACCACTGCCAAAATTACAATATCTGAAAATAAGTAGTAGGTTAATTCTAGAACCCATTAAGGGATTCATATTATAAGAGCACAGTTCACACTATAAGAGCATGTTGTGGGACTGGAGAAATGGCCTAGCGGTTAAGAGCGCCGACCGCTCTTACAGAGGACCCGGGTTCAATCCGCATCACCCACATGGCGTCTGAGAACCGTCTGAAACTCAATTCCAGGAGAACTCCAGTTCCAGGAGAATCTGACACCCTCTTCTGACCTCTGCAGCATTGCACTACACGGGCGCACATTGCACAACACGGGTGCACACATTTGCATGCAGACAGTACATTCATGCACATACAGAAATAAATAAAAAAATAAAAAATATATATTTTAAAAAAGAGCATGTTGCTGTTTGCCTTACAACTAGGGATTTGGTGCTAGCATCCATAAATGAGGGATACAATTCATCACTTATTTTTCTGGGGCTGTGTTATTTGCCTTAGCATAATGGCTTCATGTTCCATCCATTTACCTGCAAATTTCATGATGTCATCTTTCTTTACCACTGCATAGAACTGCATTTTGTAGATGTACAACTTTTTGTCTATCCACTCCATGGTTGAGGGGAACTTGGGTTGCTTCCAGTTTTTTGCTATTGTGAAGAGAGCTGCAATAAACATGGATGTGCATGTATTCTGTGATAAGGTGACTCTTGTGGGTATATACTCAGGAATGGTATGACTGGGTCAGGTGGTATGTTTATTTTGATTCTTTTAAGAGTTCTCCACACTGATTTCCATAGTGGCTGTACAAGTTTACATTCCCACCAGCCACAACCTCTCCAGCATTTGGTATCTTTTGTTTTCTTGATCCTAGCGAGTCTTATCAGAGTGAGATGATATTTTAAGTGGTGTTAATTTGGATTTCCTTAAATTATTAGGGATGTTGAACACTTTTAAAATGTTTCTCACCCATTTTACTTCCTCATTTGTGAAGTCTCTGTTCAGCTTTTTACTCCATCTTTTGAGTGTACTATTTGTTTCCTTATTCTTCGTTTTTTGAGAAGTTTATGTATTCTGGATATTACTGATGTGTGAGATGGTGATGGTTTCCTCCCGCTCTGTGATTTTTCTTCACTTCACTGATTGCTTCTTTCACCATACAGAAGGTTTTGAGTTTAATGCAGTCACACTTGTCAATTGTTGACCTTGTTTCCTGCCCAGGCTCTGTGTGATTTAGAATGTCTTTTCCTACACCTATGTCTTGTAGGGTGCTGCCAAAGTTTTCTCCTATCACCTTCAGAGTTCCAGGTTTTATGTTGAGGTCTTTGATCCATTTGGAGTTGATTTTTGTACAGGGTGAGAGATGGGGTTTTAATTTTATTATTCTACAAGTGGTGATCCAGTATTGCCAACATATTGTGAAGATGCTGTCTTAACTCCATTGAGTGTTTTTGGCCCCCTTGTCAAATATGAGGTAGCTGAAACAGTATGGGCTCAAGTTTGGATCTTCAATTTTGTTCCATTTGTTTATGGATCAGTTTTCATGCGAGTACCAGGCTATTTTTATGAGGATAGACCTGTAATATAATTTGAAGACTGATATAGTCCAGTGTTGGTATTTTTGCTGAGGGTTGCTTTGGATGTTTGGGGTTTTTGTTTTTCCATATGAATTTTAAGATATTTTTCCTAAGTGTGTGAACAAACTCATGGGGATTTTATTTGGAATTGCATTGAATCTGTATATTAATTTGGGTAGAAAGGATGTTTTTACTATATTAAATTTTACAATCTATGGGCATGGGACTGTTTCTCTGTCTTCTGATGAAGTCTTATTCAATCCCCTTCAGGGGTTTAAAATTATTGTTGTAGAGATCTCTGATTTCTTTGATTAGGTTTGTTCCCAGGTATTGTTTTTTCTTAGGGGGGCTATTGTGAGTTGGAAGGTCTCCTTATATTATAACTTCTGGAATTGCTCATTGTTGGAGTGAAGAAAGACTACTGATTTTTCTAGGTCAATTTTGTATCCTGCCAGTTTACTGGAACCCTTAACTGTTTCCAGGATTTTTCTGGTGGAATTTTTATCATCCTGTAGGTAAACTATCATACCATCTGCAAAAGGGATAGCTTGACTTCCTCCTTTCTAATTAGTACTCTTTGATTTCCTTTTCTTGCCTTATTGCCCTAGCAGGCATTTCAAGCACTATATTGAAGAGGACTGTCAATAGTTGGCAGCCCTGCGAGGTTCTTTGCTTTCAAGGAAAGGCTTATAATAATTCTCTGTTTAGAATGATGTTGGCTATTGGTTTGTTGTATATGACTTTGATTATGTTGAAGAATGTTCCCTCCAGTCCAATTCCCTCTAAAACTTTAAACATGAAGACATGCTGGTTTTGATTGAAGGCTTTTTCTACATCAATTTAGATGATCATGTGGTTTTTGTCTTTCAGTGTATTTTATGATATTTATTGATTTACATATGTTGACCCATTCCTGCATCTCTGGTATGAATCCAACTTGGTCATGATAGATTATCTTTTGATGTGGGTTTGTATGCAGTATGAAAATATTTTATTGAGAATTTTTGCATATATGTTCATAAATTAGATGGGTTTGTAGTTTTCTTTTTGGGTTGTTTCTTTGCCTGGTTTTGGTATTAGAGTGATACTGGCTTCATAAAAGGAATTAGATGGATTCCCCTCTGTATCCTTCTGAACAGTTTGAGTAATAATTGTTGTAAGTCTTCTTTAAATGTTTTATAGAATTCTGCCATGTACATATTTGGGCCTGGGCTTTTTTTTTTAGTCAGGAGGTTTTTATTACATTTTCAGTATCCTCATATTTTTTTTAATTTTTTTATTTATTTCTGTATGTGTATGAATGTACTGTCTGCATGCAAGTTTGTGCACCCGTGTCGTGCAATGCCGCGGAGGTCAGAAGAGTGTATTGGATTCCCCTGGAACTGGAGTTCTCCTGGAATTGGAGTTTCAGACGGCTCTTGGCCGCCATGTGGGTGCTGGGGATCGAACCCGGGTCCTCTGTAAGAGCGGTCGGTGCTCTTAACCACTAGGCCATCTCTCCAGCCCCCAATATCCTCATATTTTATAGGTTTGTTAAAGCTGCCAATCTTTGGATTAAGCTTTGTTGATTTCCAGGATTTCAAAAATTCATCCATTTCTCTTAGGTTTTCAAATTTAGTAGAGTATAGTTTTTTTTTAATTATTCTCATATAATTGGCTGGGTCTTTTGTTGTCTGTTGTGAGTTTTCCCCTTTCATCACAAATTCTATTGATTTGGAGTTGTTCTTTCTTTCTTTTGGTTAACTGGGCTAGAGGTCTGTCTATCTTGTTTGTCTTGTCAAAGAACCAGTTTTTTGATTCATTGATTATTTTTTCTCAGATCAGAGCCAGAACTTACTTCAGCCTCCTATCACAAACCAGAAAACAGAAAAACATGGTATATTAAGCATTACTCCCTCTGCCCTACCCCCAGGACACGTCTACACTGTTATAAATGGTGTGAATTTAGCAGCAACGTGTAAAATCCCACCTCCTTCCTTCTAACTGTGTGCTCTCTTCCTAGGCATCACCTAGCACCCAGGTCTCAGATGAACAGAATAAGGGGACGAGAGCTAGCATGTTCTCATGCCCTCTGGCTTGTTGAGGTGTCTACAAACCCCCACTGGGAAGGATTGGTCCTGGGTCTGTTCTTGCTCTAAGGAAACATCTCAGAAAGGCTGAGCCTATAAAGAGGGCAACATGTTCACTAACCCAACTGGTAACTGACAGGGTTTTCCAGCTGACACAGCCTTTCTTACCTTCCCTCGTCCCCTACTACTAAAGAAAGGCCTTCTATTGGCAATAAACAGTATTTCTCCTCTTCTTCTATTGGCAATAAACATTATTTCTCCTCTGACCCATTTGTTATTCAGTAGTGTGTTGTTTAGTCTCCATGTGTTCTTGTAGCTAGCAGGGTTCTTCCTGTTGTTGATATTAAGCTTTATTGCACTATGGTCTGATAAGATATATGAAATTATTTTAATTTTTTTTGTATTTGCTGATGTTTGTTCTTTGTCCCAGTATATGATTGATTTTGGAGAATGCTATATGGGGTGCTGAGTAGAAAGTATATTCTTTGGTGTTTGGATGGAATATTTGGTAGTTGTCTGTTAGTTCCATTTGGTGTATCATATTGTTCAATTCAGATGTCTCTCTGTTTATTCTTTGCCCAGTTGACCTATCTGATTGGCTCAGCAGGGTATTGAAGTCTCTCCTTATTAGTGTGCTCGGATTGGTCTGTGCTTTGAAGTCCTTGAAGGTGAAGTGTGTTTCTTGTAGATGGCAGAAAGATGGATTCAGTTTCTTCATCCATTCTCCCAGTCTGTGTCTCTTGATTGTAGAGTTTAGACCATTAATATTTAGGGTTAATATTGACAGATGTAAATTGCATCATTTCAGTTTATTTTATGCTTGCATTTTTGGTATGTTTCTATTTCTGGGTTTATACCTTCATTAATTATTCTTTCTTGTTGATTGGGAATGGCTGTTCCTTTCCTCTTATCCTCTGAACTACTTAGAGTATTTTCTGGAGGTTGCTTTTCTAGACATGTATTCTTTCATCTTGGTTGTGTCATAGAATATTTTCCCTTATCCTTTGATTATAATTGACATATTTGCTGGATAGAGTAACCTGACTTGGTGTCTGTAGTCATACAGTACTGGAAAGACTTTGGTCCAATCTATTTTGGCTTTCACAGTTTGCACTAATAGGTCAGCTGTAATTCTAATGGGTTTTCCTTTTATGTAACTTGTTGTTTTTCTCTTGTGGCTTTTGGTATTCTGTCTTTGTTTTGAGCTTCTAGATATGGTGTGGGGAGGGTTTTTTTTTTTTTTCCGTGCCTCTTTTGTGTTCTATGTGCTTCTTTTTTTTAATTTAATTTTTATTGATGCTTTGTGCATTTCATACATCATTTTCAAATTCAGATCAGGCATATTTCCCTTTCCCTTCCCCCCCACCCCCACCCCATCCCAGATCATGCATTCTGCCATTAATGTCCTGCGTCTTTCTCTCAGTTTTTTTTTTTTCATTTTTTAGCTATAAGTGATAATCCATGAGTACAAGCATCCTTCGTGCAAAACCAATCTGCAGGCTGTTGTGCCCAAACCCCCACAGCCCCACTATCCAGTGGGGGGGTGACAGGTTGTTTGATCAATCAAGTTGATCAAATGAGTGTCCAGGCTACATCACTCTTATATTTGTTTGGGTGACTCTTTTTATTTTTTTCAGTTTGGAGAAATTTTCCTCTATAATTCTGTTGAAGATCTGGTCCATACGATTATCCTGGGATCCTTCTGCTTCATCTATATCTATTATGTGGAGGTTTGGTCTCTTCATGGTGCCCCACATTTCCAGCTTATTCCAGTCTTGTGTCTTTTTAAATTTTTCATAGTCTTTGCTTGAGATCTTCAGTTCTTCCACGTTATCTTCTAAGGTTGATAATCTATTTTTTGCTTTGTCCATGTCTATTCTGTTACTGAGGTTTTATCTTACCTTTTCCTGTTGACCAGATGAGTGTTTGATTTCCTTTTTCATTTACACCTTAGATTCCTTTAGTATTTCCATTTCCTTCTGGAGATGATCATTCTCTCCTTTTAGTTTTTCCATTTCCTTTTTCATTTCAGCCTGAGATATTTTAGCATTTCTATTTCCTTCCAGAGTTGGTAATTGTCCCCTTTAGGTCATTGATTGCTTTTAGTATATCTATGTTTTTTCTTTTAAGATCTATGTCCTGAGTTACCTCCACAGAGGTCTCAATGTTGGAGTCCTCCATAAGCCTGATAGAGTTTGGTGGAGATTTTTTATTTGCTTTTCCAATGTTGCTGATTTTTCTTTGTGCTTTTGGCATGTGGAATTGATTCATTTTCTTTGTAATATGATGTGAATTCAGATGTTTCTTCATTGCAATTTAGGCCTATTTTTCTTGTTTGACTTGGAGAGGGGAGGTGATTTGGCCTACACATCTTCAAACTGGCTATGGCCTCAGTGTCCCTCAATATCCGGATTCCCAGGGAGTTTGGCCAGCTCTTACCTGGCTTTGGTGGAAGTCGAGGGGCTTCTTGCTGCTGCCTCAGTGTCCCTGAAGACCCAACTCCCAGAAGGGTGGGCCAGCTCTTATCCGGCCTATGGAGGAAGCAGAGAGACAGCTAACTGCTCACCATGGTGATTTTTCGTTGTCTTTTTGGCATGTGGTTTGGCATTTGGGTTTGGTTTGTTGTTTGCATTCTGGTGCAAATCTCAAATGTTTCTTCACTGCATTGAAGGTTTACTTTGCTTGTTTCCTTCTGATGCATTTGTTGTCTTCTTGGTTCATGAAGGGCTGGCTGGTCTAGGTTTCTAGTTTTCACTTTTGGTTCTAAATTGGAAGGTCCGGCTAGCTCTTCTCTTTCTGGTCTGTAGTTTCTCCATAAAACCAGATATGTAAGAATCAGGTGGGTTTCCTGTTTAGCATGTCATTGGTCACTCACTCTGGTCCTGTCCCATCAGCCATTTCCTCTAGGTTGGGCGTGAAGCCTATTGGCCCATGAATGGAGTTGTGGCAGGTTCACTGTCTCTTCAACTGCCTGTGCCAAGGGGGTCTTTACCTCTGTTCCTGGCGGGATTCTACCATCGTAGCTCAAGCATGGGGGGCACTGCTCCATTTGCCTGAGTACCAGTGTCCTATATTCATGCTCTCTGGCTGTCTAACTCTGCCCATTCACTGTGCATGCAGGCCCAGGCATGGAAGTTTGGATGACTGGCAGCAGAGTGTGCCCAGGAGGCGCAGTGCACACATGGTCAGGGCTCACATATTAGAACCTGTGGAAACCAAAATGGAGGCTGGGGTGGAGTTGGGGTCAGGGCTCTTCCTCAGAGTCTGCATACGTGGTGAGTCATGGGGTCCACCTGTTCAAACCTGCCAGAAGCCAAGATGGGAGCCAGGGTGTAGCTGGGGGCTGATCCATGTCTTCCCTACTATTTTTTTGTTGGGAGAACCCAAGAGGTCTCCCAAAGAACCCAGGTGATTGCAATGACGGTATACACCATAAATAGGTGGTTACATTCTGATGCTGAAGACACCACATGATTTGGTTGTAGAATGTGGAACCATAGATGTTTAGCAGACTGGCAGACTTATTCCATGCTAGATAGCATTCATAGTGCCAGTAAGTTCTACGAAGAGTGCTGAAGGAGAAAAGTTATCATTGGTCTTAGGTACACCAACTTGTGGCATAGAAGTATGACTGTTTAGGACTAATATTCCACATTTTGACTGGATTTAAGGTCTGTTGCACTGAAGGGAGTATCATTCTTAACACTTGTGAAAGGTCCATAACTTGGGAGGTAATACACGTAGAACGTGTATTAAGTAATAAGGTACAACCTGCTGTCTTTGTTTAGGTAGTGCTCATGCTATTAAGTTGTCTTCCTCATGCTTATGTTTATACCCATAGACCAAAGGGAATGCGGCAGGAGGAAATGTGTGGAGTACATATGATCATGTTTCATTTTGTACTTGTATTAATTTCTCAAAACTGAAAATAAAGATATTTTAAATTTCAATTAGAAAGAGTCAAAAAGTAGGAGGTTCTGCTGCTCAGGATGTGCAGAGGCTGCCAGGAGGATCAGGAGATCGGTGCTTGTGGACTCAAAGGAGGGATCTCGCAGCACCCGGCCATGTAGGCCAGCTCAATATGGCATACTTGCTTCTGAATCATTACAGTGGCTGGCAGGTAGACCAGGCCATTCTCTTGGATGAGGATGGCATGGTTATCATTCTTTTTGACAACACGGGGACCTTGTCTGCTTGAAGATGGACAAGTTTCTCTACAGCACCATGGAAAAGAAATGGAAGAGAATGGGAGATCTTCCTCATCTTTTATGAGCTCTGCTTGGATACCCCAGCTGTTTTAAAATGAAGACCCCCCATCCTTATGAGAATGATTCCAATATTTGCCAACTCATTGGATAAGTTTCTCAAAGCAGATGTAAAATACTATGATTACTTATGTTAAGGATTTTAATAAGGACTGTGACAGACATATTATTCAAAGATTCATTTTTATTTTTTTATTTTTTTATTTATTTATGTATGTGTATGAATGTACTGTCTGCATGCAAGTCTGTGCACCCATGTCGTGCAATGCCGCGGAGGTCAGAAGAGGGTCTCGGATTCCCCTGGAACTGGAGTACTCCTGGAATTGGAGTTTCAGACGGTTCTCGGCCACCATGTGGGTGCTGGGGATCGAACCCGGGACCTCTGTAAGAGTTGTCGGCGCTCTTAACCGCTAGGCCATCTCTTCAGCCCCCAAAGATTCATTTTTTTTTCTCAACATTTTTTTTATTGATGCTTTGTGCATTTCATACATCATTTTCCAATTCAGTTCAGGCATATCTCCCCTTCCCTTCACCCCCACCCCCACCCCAACCGAGATCATGCATTCTGCCATGACTGTCCTGCATATCTCTCTCAGTTTTTTTTCCATTTTTTAGCTATAAGTGATAATCCATGAGTACAAGCATCCTTCATGTATAACCAATTTGCAGGCTGTTGTGCCCAAACACCCACAGCCCCACCTTCCAGCGGGGGGTGAGGGGTTGTATGTTCAATCAGGTTAATCAAATGAGGGTCCAGACTACATTGCTGTAGTTTCACCCTTCACCCCAATCGCAGCCCTTACATTCTACCACGCCCCCTCTTCCGCAGATTATTCCCTGGGCTTAGAAAAGGGGCACAAGTGGATGAGAAGCAGAACAGTCCACTCTCTCTGGAGCTGTTGTCTTGGATTCTGGTCAATTCTGGCTGTTTCCTTTCATGGGCTGACAGTCTGTCCAGGAATAACCTTTCGATCCTACTAATGAAGCACAAGCAATTAGATATATAGGTATTTAAGCAGCATTAATAGTTATGGTAGGTTACTTTGTTATAGACATATATGTTTAGATGAGATGTTGATCCACGAACTACATTTTTTCCTGTTAAATATGACGGGGTCTTACTGTGGCTTATGATATCTCCTAACCTGTAGAGAATGTAAGCTTGTGGCATCAGCCATGGGTCATTCCTCCAAGGAGAGAGCCAATAGCCAATTAGATTTGGGATATACAGGCATATGGCTGCCTCTGCTGCACATTATTTCCAGGCAGGTGAGGTGTAGCTGGTGCTGACGGTGGAGTCTTGCTTGACTCAAGGAGACCCGTATTTGCTTTATTGGTTTAGTGGCCCTTGGTAACACTCTCTGGTATTCCAGAGGCCATCTGTACACTTGCATGTGTGGTCTCAATGCATCTTTTCCATGTTAACATCAGGTCTTCAGCAGCAGGGCCTTATCGCCTCTCTTCTTGCAGGTATCCCAGTTTAGAGGCAAGGAGCCTTTACCTTTTGTGGGACCTTAGATCCCCTGGCCAACATCTCCCTGGTGGAATAATCCATTACTGATGTCAGAGCTCCTGTATTGATATATTTTGCTTAAGCGCATAGTTTAAGGACTTTAGTGTTATATTTGGTTCTGAACAGAGAGTAATCCTTTTCACAGTTCTATGTCTATTAGTCAATTAAAGAAGGCAGTTTTACCAGTTTTATAAGAGATTACCTCTATAATAGTTGTCTCCAATTTACAGTTGGAGAGCAACCCCATCATCGTCATATTTCTCCTTGTTCTGGGGGGGAGGCAAGAAAGTCTCTCATATCAAAACCTTTGTGGCACCTAGAAAGTAAGTTTCATCAGGACCCACTATAAATAGTTGTTACACAACAGTGAATTATATCTCCATTTAACTCGGATGCATTACCGTTTTTATCAGAGTTTGTAAACCAATGTTGTTTAATACACACATATTTACTTTTACTAAGTCCTAAAACACATAGTAAAAGAACAACAACAGAAAGACTGCATCAGAAAATGGACCGAAATGGTGAATTGGGAAGGGGGGAGGGGTGGGTGAGGGACACTGGTGTATATTCGATTAATGCATATTTAATTGACATGAGTTCAACAAGTGCCCAGTTTTGCCTAGACACTGTCTACAGGATACACGGTGTTTTAGGACTTAGTAAAAGTAAATATGTGTATATTAAACAACATTGGTTTACAGACTCTGATAAAAACGGTAATGCATCCAAAGATTCATTTTTAATGACAGTGCTGTTTCCTGAGTTTTGAAATACACCTCTGTGACAATTCTCCAATGCTATTGGTGTCAGTATTGTTACTCCTTTGGCATCTTCCCTGGTTTGTGCACCCTGATAGGGTTTCCACCTGTTGTCAAAATGAACTTCCTTACTAGACCAGATGACTAGATGAACATGAAACATTTCAACCTCCTTTGACTTCTTGAGAATTACCAGATAAAATAGTCTTTCTATCATGGCCTGTCCTGGCAAACCTTCACACCAGCACTTTGGACTGACTCAGCATTTAATGGGAACAGGCTTCACGGGCCATGACCATGAGCATTGGTGCTAAGTATGTGTCCCTATATGTCAGGAAGAGTAACTGGACAGCCTTGCGCTTTTATTCTAATACCCTCAACTTCCAGGTTAGTGAGTTATAACCCAAGTACTATGCATATGGGAAGGATACTTATGCTATGAATTGGAATCTCTCACAGATGGCAATTGAGCTGTGGCAGCAGATGGTGATGAAGAGCAGCTATATGATTCTGGGCTCCAGGGAGAACCAGGAGAATGGACAGTACACATCCTGATTCTGAAGAAGCCTGTGAAAAGGAGAACCTGGCTGGAGATGATAGCAGTAACCAAAGATTGCACTGATGTCCAGAACAACTCACAGGACTTGAATTCTGCCTCATAGAGCCTGGTTGAGCATCACAGCTCCTTGCATTTTACCAACATTTATCTTCTTAACTGTGCCTGTGTGCTCTGCAGTATCTACTTTGGAGTCATCTTAGAATAACCTGAATGACTTGTCATTTTCATGTCTTAACAGCCACCTTCCATGTAACCTACTTGTGTTCATGAAACCATATGAGGACATAGAACCTGCTGCACAGGAGCCTAGGGAGCTTCAGGACTGCTATGACAAAATCTTCCTTCCTCACACCAAGCTGCCATTATTTTCTGTTAGTGGTTGTCCCTCATTGGATTGTAGTTACTCCATAAGTCCTTTCTCACAATGCCAAAGAGGAAACAGGGATGACTCTGAAAGCTCCCTGGCTTTCAGCATTGCCATTGTATATCTGGGTTTTCATTCATGGAGTAGTAGGCAAGCTGAGCATCAAGTTAGTCCTCATGATGCCCCCATCCCTCTTTTCTAGGGGATGTTATCTACTCCTGCTTTTTCTGGAAATTACACATATCCTGCTCTTCCCTTCTTTAAGGAAAACATTTTCCCTTTCCCAGGGGAAGAAGGTAATAAATAGTGGACGTGGACAAAAGTAAAATTTGAATATTTTTAAAAAGCTTAAGCAATAAGCAATAATTAAGTTGCAGTCTCTAACTTGAAAATATAAAACTATGAAAATTTTAAAAAGTCAAAAATTATACCCGAAGTGTTCACTGCTTGAGACAGGTGAAGTATTATGTCCTACTTATAAGTTAAAATTTGCTCTGTGTTCACTAAAATTTTCTTTGTTATCCTACAACTCACCCAAAGAAAAATATTTGAAAAGGTTGAAAAATGCAATTAATTATTTTGTAAAACATAGCCAGTTTGGGCCTTCTGTGTTCATCACACTCTTGTGTGAAGGAACTTCTGTTAGGTGCCTGAACATAAGGAAAGAGGGGTTTTCATGCTTCTAGGACCTTGCCAATATGAACTTGCAATAATGGTGACAACATGCCAAAACATATGTCAACTCAGTTAGGGAAAACAAACAAAGAAACAACAACAAAAAAGAGCACCAAACAAGGGAAATGGGCAGCAGACACCAAACCTAGCCAAAGAAACATTGGCAACTGATAACTGCTGAGTGAGGGACAGTAGGTTGTTATTAAGATCTCTGACAACAAATGCTTGAACAGATAGGACTTAACATATGTAACAGAATGCATGAAATGCAGTGGCAATGGGACTATGAAGGGTGCAGAAAGGGGAGGTCCAAATTTGATTAAGTTCTATTAGTGAAAAACAGAGAAACTCAATAAAAATCTACATTAAAAAGAGAAATCATTATCCTCATTAAAAATGCAAATGGCTGAAGATTTCTCTAGACTTACATAATCAGGATGAGATATTTCCTCACATTTATTTCTATAGGAATGAATATTTAGAGAAAAATTTGGGAAAAATGATTAACGTGATGAACTGGAAATGGAAAATCAGTCATATGTCTAATAAATAAAGGCCTAGGCCTTTTAAAGCCAGTTTATTCAGCATTTTCTGCCAGTAAACCATTGAGGAATTGTTATTTGGCAACCAGTAAAATCAGCAGCAACTGTATCATCTCTGGCTGGGCCTCATCCTAAGAGTTTTCCTTAAGTAACGGATCCTGCAGATGACTAAGTCCACCTAAGTGGCATCGTCAGATGATGGAACCAGCATTTGTGCTTTAGAAAGCCTACCTGGTTATTCTGAATCAAATTCATACATGTGAATCAGTGGGCTTAATGATAAATTTGTCTTGTGCTGAACAGTTTAGTTATTTTCCAGTAAGTCAGTTGGATTTAAACTGTCTTAGCATTGATGTGGAATAGGAAACACAGATTATATTTTGATTTAATATTCAAATTCATAAATACAGATTATATTTTGATTTAGTATTCAAATATATATATATATATATATNATTTACTCATGCATATATTCCTATAGCATGAGTATATATATTCATCCATGTATAGTTTTAAATATGGTTTATATATTTGAACATTTTAGTGAGTTGGTATTTACCCCTAAATTATTTGAACAATCTGAACTACTGTTCTATTTATAAGCTAATGACTGTGACCTAATATCTCAAACTCAATAACCTTTCATTGGCCACCATTCCAGGTATAAAATAATTTTAATAGGTAACAAAGAACTTCTGAAAATATTAGAGAACTCAAGGCAAATGCAATATTTGCTTTTCAGAAGATATCTTGATGAAAAATAAAAACGTGATGCTGGATACATGCATTTAAGAAATATTTAGTAGATCACAAAGAAAATTGGATTTGCATCCCACAAGAGCCCATAATGAGGCCAATGAATCAAAATAGTCTGATAGGTATGTATGGGTCTTCAGGAAATGTGTATACAATGGATAACCATTTCTTTCCTTCTGTTCTATCTGAAATGGCTAGAATTCGAGTTAAGAATCAACACTACCCAGATTTTATTAAATTTCTCAGTGATATTTTTCTTACATCTATAGTCCTAATTGTTTTATGTAGTGTAGAAACATAAATGTTTCATTCAAGCATTTATCTCCAGGTGTTTACTAATAAATTTTCCTGAATTAGCTCTTTACATTTTTTTTTTTGATCTTTTTGAGACAGGGTCTCCCTGTAGTCCCAGCTGTCCTGGAACTCACTCTGTAGACCAGGCTGGCCTTAAACTCACAAAGATCCTCCTGCCTCTGCCTCCCAAGTGCTAGGATTAAAGGCGTGTGCCACCACACCTGGCAGCTCTTTACATTTTAAGTGATGTTTACCATACACACAGTTGTATATAGGACAGGAAATTAAGTACATAATTTAGAAAAGGAAATAACTTCTGGAGTAGATCACTCTATAAATGTCAAATCACATGTTGCACAGAAACTCAAATGGTTCAAAGGTGTAATAGATTAGAATGATGTCACTTGGCCTCTGGTGCTCTAATGTTGAATGCTGGTGGGGGTGGCAGTTTGGTTTTAACTTAATTTTTCCAAAATTATTTAATTCCTTAGCAAATTTTTCATTAACTTATCTCAGTCTTTCATTGCCACCATGACAAGAGCAAAGTTACTTTTATGGTTACATAAAGCCTCTTTAAAAACATCACTTATAACCACAACACTAAGACTATTTGCCATTTTTTCCACATTCAGGAGTTGTTTAATGTAAAATGTATGCAGTTTGTTTTTCATTTCATTCTTGTTTAATGTAAAATGGCTATTCCACAATTCCTGATTGTCTTATTTTTGCAAATTCTCTGGAATACATTATATTCACTCCCACAGCACTACATTTTTAATTGAATGTTTTCCTTATGAAACATTTCAATCCAAATTCAAGGCTTATATATCTGGGAGTCCACAGTGGACTCACTGTTACTCTCAAGGACAATCTTTTATTTTAAATTAGTACCCATTTTTACCCTTCAGTTATGTGTTAATATGTCTGAGCATATACATTTTGATGTGACTGGAAATCATGAAATCAAATTCCTTTTATGGAACATTCATAGTTTAAATTTTTGATATATGCAAGACAAGACCAAATGTTTAGACTCAATATTCATATGTGTGTATATGTATTGTGTATGTGTTTTACTATATATACACATTGACTTTGCTGTACTCTTTTTTTAAGACAGGATCTTGCTGTATTCCTATCTGGACTTGAAGTCTCAACATAAGTGTGTTGGCCTAAATCTTATAGAACTATTCCTGCTTCTGACTTCAGGGTGTTGGGGTTAAAAGCATATGACACCATGCCTTGCTTGATTCACATTTTTCTACCTATTCATTATATTTCTATTATACTTTGAAATGAACATGATAGCCTATATGATGATATGCTGTATAAATTCCCATCTAAATATACAAAATAGAGAATAATTAAATCACTGAATTCATATCAATGGATAAATGAAAAGTATAAAAATCAAGGGGGAAATAAAGTCAATGAGGTCCAAATCACAAAGTGCCAAGGCTATTGTACATTTTAGTTCATAGTAGAAATGACTTTATGAATAAGACCCATACAAGATTGAGCTAACCAAAATTCCAATATGAATGAGGCAAGGGTTAATGGAATCTCATATCTAGTTGAGAACCTATTGACAATTGATGCTGGCAACACTAAGTGGACTCACTGGTCCTAAAAACAGAGCACATTAAAATAGGAGCTGTATTTGTTATGTTTTGTTTCTCTTGCTGTGATAAAACACCATGACCTAAGCAAATTATAGAAGGAAGATTTAGTTTGGCATATGGTTCCAGAGGGAGAGGATATGATGGAGGAAGCATCGTGGCAAGAGGTAGCTAGACAAGAATGCTCCTATCTTCAAGCCAGCATAGAAGTAGTCAAGTTAAATAATTTCAAAGGCAACCCTAGTGACGTTTCCTCCAGCATGGTTACTCCTCCTAATACTTCCATGACCCTCGTGAAACAGTGCAAGGTCCCCAAAATGAAATAGGGGCCACGTGTCCAAATACTTGGAACCTATGGTAGACATTCACACAGCCAAATTCCACTCCCTAACACCCATAGGCTCATGAACAATCATAATCCAAATTTCATTTACTTCAAATTTAAAAGTCCTCTTAGTCCTAAGCAATCTCAGTACTGATCAAAATTTCAAAGTCTCTTCTGAGACTCAAGGTGTTCTCTTAACTGTAACTCCCCTGCAAATACCAAATTACATACTTCCAACATACAGTGGAACCAAATAATCGTATTCCAAAATGAAGTGAAGGAATATTATTGAGGAAATATTGCATCAAATCAAGACCAAAGACAAGCAGGGAAATATGAAAGACTTTAGCTTTGTGTCTAATATCTGCCACTTTATGTCCATGGGCCTTAGATGTCTCATCCCCTCTAACTTTGCTGCATGCAACTTACATCTTTTTCTTAGGCTGTTATTACTCCCTGTATACAGCTCTCCTTGGCAGATATCTCATAGCTCTAACATTTCTAACATCTTAAGATCTCTACTGTCAACCAGGCTTTACCTTCATATCTTCAAGCAATGCCCTCTAAAGGCCTCTTGCTCTATCAGTGCTTTCTTTATGCAGGGACTCTACTGCTGCATACCTCCTGGGCTCCATGGCTTTCTGAAACCATAGAGTAGGAATCAATAATTAACTCAATCTTGTATCTTTCTTCCTTCTAAATCCAGAGCCATCTTAATTAAACTGACAAGTTTGGCAGTCGGTTTGGAATTCTTCTCTGCCTACTTCAGCCACATATCATCAATTCCAATCAGAGAACACACGTCACATGACAATGGAATTCACTAGTCTTTCCACATTACCTACCATCCTGAAGCAGCTGGCTTGAGAGAATTGTGGAATTTCCTTTAAAAGATGCAGTTATGGTGACAAAAACCTAACCAATAGCCAAGAGGACTGGTACAGAGTCTTCAAGATTGTAGTCTAAGCTTTGAATAGCCATCCACTATATGGTGCATTTTCCCCTATAACTAGGATTCATAGGTCTACGAATCAAGGGGTATAAATGGGAATGGTTCCACTCAATATCACACCTATTGAACCACTAGGAAATTTTACTTCCTATCCCTGTTTAAATATATGAGCCAACAGTTGTCTACTCTGGCTGCCTCCTGTAATGACTCCCCACAATTAATGAATGTTTTTCTTTTTTTAATTAATTAATTCTTTTTTTAGTTTTAATTATTTATTATGTGTATGAATGTACTGTCTGTATGTAGGTTTGTGCACCCGTTGTCGTGCAATGCTCTGGAGGTCAGAAGAGGGTGTCAGATTCCCTTGGAACTGGAGTTAAGGACGGTTCTCAGCTGCCATGTGGGTGCTGGGGATCGAACCCGGGTCATCTGCAAGAGCAGTTGGAGCTCTTAACCACTAGGCCATCTCTCCAGCCCCAGGAATCTTTTTCTTTAATTTGTTTGTATTGAAGTTTTGTCCCCTTCATACAACATTTTTTTCTTTTTTTTTGAAACAGGGTCTCCCTGTAGCCCCAGCTGTCCTGGAACTTGCTCTGTAGACCAGACTGGCCTTGAACTCACAAAGATCTGCCTGCCTTTGCCTCCCGAGTGCTAGGATTAAAGGCATGCGCCACCACGCCCGGCCTCATTTCTTAATCATATTTTTAACCTTCTCCACCCCTCTCTCGCCAGAGTTCATGCATTCTGCCATACATATTTTGCAACTTTTTCTCAGGCTTTTATTATTTTTTAAAATTTCTTCAGTGTAGAAGTTTACTGTTTTGGGCAGAAGTTTACTGTTTCAGACAGTTCCGTGACCCAGTCTTTTGTTGTTGTTGTTCCTTCCAATTTGTATCCCTACAAAATATGCATATATACACTCTCAACATATACCAAAATTATAACATGTGAAATTAAACTATAGGTTAATTCCAAAACATGTTTAGAGACTTATGATTTGTCAGTAAAGTTGTATGCAAGTAAAAAAAAAAATATTACTGGGCTGGAGAGATGGCCTAGCGGTTAAGAGTGCCGACCGCTCTTACAGAGGACCCGGTTTCGATCCCCAGCACCCACATGGCGGCCGAGAACCATCTGAAACTCCAATTCCAGGAGAACTCCAGTTCCAGGGGAATCCGATCCCCTCTTCTGACCTCTGCGGCATCGCACGACATGGGTGCACAAACCTGCATGCAGACAGTACATTCATACACATACGGAAATAAAAATTTAAAAAAAATTAAAAAAAGGAAAAAATATTACTTTACATTCCTACATTACATACCAAGTTGATGAGTAACATCAGGTATTATATTTACAAAAAAAAAAGAAAGAAAAAAATCAGTTACTTTGTAAGCAAAGAGGGATTTGTTGTTAAGATCCACAAATGAGGGACACCATATAACTCTTGTTTTTCTGGAATTGTGTTACTTCACTGAGCATAATGGCTTCTAGTTCCATCCATTTACATGATGTTACCTTTATTTACCACTGAACTGAATTCCACTGTGTAGATTTACCATATTTTCTTTATCCACTCCTAGGTTGAGGGACACTTGGGTCGTTTCCAGCTCTTCTCTATTGTGAAGAGAGCTGCAATAAACATAGATGTGCATGTATCTCTGCTATAGCATGAGTCTTATGGGTATATACCCAGGAGTGATACGACTTGTGGGTCAGATGGTGGTAGGCTCATTTTAGTCTTTTAAGAGTTCTCCAAGCTGTGTGTGGTGGTACATGCCTTTAATCTTAGCACTTGGGAGGCAGAGGCAGGCAGATCTCTGTGAGTTCAAGGCCAGCCTTGTCTACAGAATGAGTTCCAAGACAGCTGGAGCTACAGGGAGACCCTGTCTCAAAAAATACCAAAAAAAATTTAAAAAAGAGTTCTCCACTCTGATTCCCATAGGGGTTGAATGAATTTACATTGCCACCAGCAGTGGATGAGTGTTCCCATTTCCCCACAACCTCTCCAGCATTTGGTATCCTTTGTTTTCTTGATCATAGCCAGTCTTAGCAGAGTAAGATGGAATCTTAAAGTAGTTTTAATTTGCATATCATTAATTATTAGCAACTTTGAACACTTTTTAAGATATTTCTCAGCCATCTTTACTTCTTGTGTAAAGTCTCTGCTCAGCTCAAGAAATTACCCACTCCATCTTTTGAGTGGGTAATTTGTTTCTTGCTTCTTTTCTTTTGAGTAGTTTATATATTCTGGAAGAAAATGTTCTGTCAGATGTATCACTGGTGAAGGTTTCCTCCCACTCTTTGGGTTTTCTCTTCACTTCCCTGATTGTTTCTTTCGCTACACAGAAGCTTTTGAGTTTAATGAGGTCTCACTTGTCTACTGTTGACCTTGTTTCCTGTGTAGCTGCTGTCTGGTTTAGAACTATTTTCCTACACCTATGTCTTATAGGTTACTGCCAACGTTTTCTTCTTTCATTTTCAGAGCTTCGGATTTCACATTGAGGTCTTTGATACACTTGTAGTTGATTTTTGTACAGGGTGAGAGGTAGTGATTTAATTTTACTCTTCTGCATGTGGTGATCCAATTTTGCCAGAACCATTTGCTGAGATGCTGTCTATCCCCCATTGGGTCTTCTTGGCCCCTTTGTCAAATATCTGATGGCTGAAATTATCTGTGTTCATGTTTGGATTTTCATTTTGTTCCATTGATTTACAGGTTTGTTTTTGTTCAAATACCAAGCTCTTTTTATCACTATGGCCCTATAATATAGTTTGCAGTCTGGTATAGTAATGCTCCCTCCATTTCTCTTTTTGCTCAGGGCTGCTTTGGGTATCTGGGGTATTTGGTTTTTCCATACGAATTTTAGGATATTTTATTTAGATCTGTGAAGGAGTTCATAGGGATTTTAATTGGGATGGCATTGAATCTGTATTTTACTTTGGGCAGGATGGTCATTTTTACTATGTTAATTCTTCCAAACCATGAGCATGGGAGGTCTTTACATCTTCTGGTATCTTCTTAAATATCCTTCTTCAGGGATTTATAATTTTCATTGTAGAGGTTTTTAGCAACTTTGGTCAGGTTTGTTCCTAGATATTCTTTTTTTCAGGGGGAGGGGTGGGGTAGGCTTTGTGAGTGGCAAGGTCTCCTTGTATTTCTTCTGCATTTGCTTGTTATTAAAATAAAGAAAGGCTAATGATTTTTCTTGGTTGATTTTTTTATCCTACTACTTTAGTGAAACTGGTAATTGTTTCTAGGAATTTTCTGGTAGAGATTTGGTACCACTTAGGTAAACTATAATGCCATCAGCAAAAAGGTATAGTTTGACCTCCTCTTTCCCAATTAGTACTCTTTTAATTTGCTTTTCTTGCCTTACTGCTCTAGTGAGAGTTTCTACCATTATATTAAAAAGAGTTGGGATAAGGGACAGTCTTACCTGGTTCCTGACTTTGAAGAGAACGCTTCTAATTTTTTCCCATTTAGAATAATGTTGGCTGTGGTTTTGTTATATATGGCTTTAATTATTTTGAGGAATGTTCCCTCTATTCCAACCTACTCCATGAAGACTTTAAACATGAAGGCTTGTTGAATTTTGTTTAAGCCCTTTTCTGCATCGATTGAGATGAACATGTGGTTTTTGTCTTTCAGTGTGTTTATGTTCTTTATGATATATATTGATTTATGTATATTTAATCATCCCTGCATCTCTGGTATGAATCCAATTTGGTCATGATGGATGATCTTTTCTATATGTGCCTATATGTGGTTTTCAATTATTTTATCGACAAATTTTGTATCTATGTTCATTTTAAAAATGGCTCTATAGTTTTCTTTTTTTGGGTTTTGGTTGTTTCTTTGCCTAGTTTTGGTGTTAGAGTTATGCTGGCTTTATAGAAGGAATTTGGGAAATTACCCACTGTTTCTATACTTTTGAATAATTTGAGTGGTAATGGTGGTAGGTCCTCATTAAATGATGTACAGAATTCTGCTGTGAATCCATCTGGGCCTGGGCTTTTTTTAGTTGGTAGGGTTTTTAGTATAGTTTTAATTTCCTCATATATTATGGATCTGTTTAAGCTGTTGGCCTCTGTTTTGTTTTGTCTTCCATTGTTGTGACAAAACACTCTGACTGACACCAACTTGGGGATGAAAGGGTTTATTCAGCTTACATCTCCTGGGTCACAGTTCATCACTTAGGGAGCTCAAGGCAGGAACTCAGGGCAGGAACCTGGAGGCAGGAGCTGAAGCACAGGCCATGGAGGAATGCTGTTTACTGGCTTGCTCCTCTGGCTCATGCACATCCTGCCTTCTTATACGGTACACAACAACCTGCCCAAGGTGGCACCACTCATTGTGGGCTGGGCCTTCCCACACTACTCGATGATGTTCAAGACAATACTCCACAGATGTGGCCACCGGACAATCCAATGAAGCCAATTCCCCAATTGAGGCTCCCCCAACCCAGTTGTGTCAGGTTGATACTAAAGCTATCCAGCACAGCCTCTTCTTCATTAAGCTTTGGTGAATACCATGATTTCAGATATTCACCCATTTCTCTTGTGTTTTCAAATTTAGTAGGGTATATATTTTTAAAGTATTCCCATATGATTGTATATATTTTAGAGTATTACCATTATCTGTTGTAATGTTTCCCCTTTTCTTCTCTAAGTTTATTGATTTGGAGTTACTCTTTCTTTCTTTAGATAAACTGGGTAAGAGTTCTATCTATCTTGTTTATCCTTTCAAAGAACCATTGCGGGAATGAGACTTTGTCTGGCTTGAGTCCAGTTTACTATACACAAAACCGGGAGCTCTGCTGTCCCAGTAGAAGCTTGCAAATCGGCATATTACAGGGATTTTTTTTTTAGAATTCTAAATTGGTATCAAAGGACAGTCTGTAATCTTGCAGCTCCTCACATTTAGGTGGTACCTGCACATTATGCACAAACATCTATAAAATAGGTTAATGTCTGTAGCACAAATCATCATCAGGAACTCCTGATACAAACAAGGGAGCAAAGAGTATTGTCCCATTTGAGGTATTTCATTATATAACTTTTTTAAAATATCAAGGCCTGATAAATATAATGATGAATTGGTTATATTTCTTAATGATGTAGTATTCGTGTGCATAGTTTTTTGGCCTTTCCAAGACAGGTCCCTCTGTAGCCCCAGATATCTTGTCACTTGCTATGTACATCAGGCTGGCCTTGAACTTACTGAGATCTGCCTACCTCTGCCTCCCCTCCCGAGTGCTGAGATTAAGGGTATGACCCACCATGACAGGCATCTTTCTAATTTAGTTGCCTAGACAATACCCACGTCATGTTGGTAAACTCATTTCATATTCATTAATGGCCTCTGGTCAATCAGTAAATCTTTAATAAAAGCCAGTAGCCAACCAAAAATGAAGTATTCTTCACAAGAATGTCAAGGTTTTATCTACAGTTACTAAGAACTTCTGCTATGATTTACCTGTAGTCATCCATGAATATCTCTACCAAACATCACTATCTGCAACAGAACCTTTAAGTACAATTATATATCTACTTTTGTGTTCAAATATCATGCTGGCTTATAAAGCAAGCAGATATGATCTAGAAACTTTTTTGTCCAGAATCCAGTAAAAACTGAGGTATTTTCATGTTTCTTGGAGAATGAGATGAAGTAATACACCCTAATAATGAATTTTCTCTGAAATAAAAGTGAACATGGTAGGTCTCCTTTTTTTGTTATTTCTGTGTAAAATATATCTCCCAAACCACTGTTCCTATAAGCTTTTCACCAAGGTTAAACAACACTGATAGTTTTCTTGGACTTTATTTTTACTCGTGTTACACAAGAAAAAATTAAAGGTATTAATTCAATAAATGGAAAAATAAGTAAAGATATTTCAAGAGAAGCTGTACCAAAGGACAATAAACATATTTTAAAATGTTCAAAAAATTTAGTCACCAAACATGAACTAAAATTATAATTACATTCCATCTCACCACAGTAAGACAGACCATCATCATGAAAACAAATAAAATAGATCATAAGTTTTCAGGAAAATGGAGATTTTCTACATTCGCAGGAATGTAAACTAGTACTTTCAATATTGAGTCATCATGGAATTTGCCAATTTGTAGTCTGCAGATGAAGAAATAATCCCAGTATTATTTTACTGCATATACATTTGGATGGATCTGATCCATAGCTCCATTGACAACTCGCTTAACTCGAGGTTGGTTAGAGGAGGATTATGGGTATATTTTGTAGATTGCCTTACACCGTAAAGTCCATATAGACCTATAATAGCTGTGATGGTTAATCCTGGGTGTCAACGTGACTGGACTAAGGAACAAATAAGAGAAAAAGGAAGTTCGGATTGGACCACCTCAAGCCGGATGGCCCACCCCAAATGAGGACATTACATTCTGCCGGCAGGCAGTATAAAAGTTCACGGCAGAGGGAGCTGGTCCTTTTTTTCTGTGGCTTGCCTCTCTCATCTGCTGAGTTTGTCTTGCTGCTGTGATCAACCCTTCAGATCCCAGCGTATACTGAGATCGACAGATCTGGAATCCATTGGGCCTTCAGCACCAGATTGGGACTACAGAGACATCCAGTCTTGCGGACTGAGCAGTTCCCTGGATTCTCAGCCTCTCCAGTGTGGCGTGTCTACTGTTGGGCTCCTTGAACTCTCTCACGTGAGCAAATCAATAAATTGTATATAGCTATATATTCGTCCTGTTGCTTCTGTATCTTTAGAGAACCCTGACTAATACCACAGCTTTCTGCATGGTGAAGCTGAGTGCCTTGTTACTGCTGGTCATTTCATATGTCTGGATGTTTCACCATCCCAAATCCGGTGGGGAAAGCTTGGGGGATCCCTAGAAAATCAGTGGTCTTCCGTCCCTGTTGGAAGGTGAAAGAAAATGAGTTCTAATACTGGTGAGGGACAGCAGCAATAATGGAAAAAACACCTTGATATAATCTCTCACTATCAAAAAGTCAAAGCAGGCAAGCAAGTAGAACTGTTTGCCCCCCCCCTCACCTCTTTCTATGCGTGTAATCCCCATAATGTGCTATCCACATTAGGGGGAAAATCTTTTCTGCTTAGATAATCCTTCTGGGAAATGCCAAATTACATTGTCAATCAAGTTTAACTCTCATTCCACCTGACCTCTGGAAGCCAATGGTTTAGCTAGTGAAACATAGTGATGTAGCCATGTTGCTACACTCTAAAATTAATCATTTCACAGTTAGTGGGTACTAGCTTAAAACACGGCTTAGTTCCTTTTTCCAGTGGATATTCATGATCACAGAAGACAATCCTGGTATTAGAGAAGTCATTATGAAAGATAGACCATGTACTTATGGGCCAATATACTCAGCTCCATTTTGTTCAAGAGATTCTGGGTCTGTAAACAGGCTCTTGTTTCAGAATTAATAGAAGAACTATGAATTTCTATTTTTTCAATTCATATTGCAACACTCTTCACTACAACAGGTGCAAATCAATTATTCATGTGAAAATCAGTTTAATAAACGACATATCTAATATATATTTGTAGTATCATGGTGAACCTACCAACATGGTAATTCACTGTATGTCTGAAAATTTCATTAACCCACTGACTAAATTTTTCCATTACTGCAACCAAAATTATTTTGACTTTGATAATTAACTTTCATCACATTTAGAGTCTTGCCAAGCAAGGTATGATCTCTGTTCATTGTCCATCACATTTAATTGAAAGACTCTCTTACATATGCAATATCCACTATATATTTTTTCTATAGAAAGAAACAATTATAGAGTAGTCCAATATTTTTAAAATTTACAGAAAAAAATACTTTTCAGATTTGTGATTAAGTATGTTGGAGGAACCTCCTCTGGGCCAGCCGGTGGAGTTCCAAGGTGTTGATCAAGGAAGAAGTGAGCTGGTGCAGAGTCAAACACCACAGACCCCGGAAGTTGGGTGAAAGGCAGGGAAAATGTGAGCACCTGCCAACTCATGTAATATGGGAAATATAAGGATTTATATATGATCAACCTCTGCTTCTTCTGGAAACGCCTCAAGCACTGATCACACAACTGACTCAGCTGTTGCTTCCAATCACAGGTTAAGCCCGCTGCTGCAGGTGTGTAACACTCTACATATCCACTCCTTTGCTTAAAAAAAATGACGACAAACAAAGTGGGAGCCTGAGTGCATAGCTCAGACATTGTTGACCCCAACTTTGGCATTCCAACATCTGACTGTGCCTGTTTTAGGTTGTTCTGATTAATAGGATCTTATGCATCATTAGGAACAGTGTCTGTCTGGGTGGGAGTAGAGGCATTGAGATTGGCCAAACTCAAAGAAGATGTTATTTTCAGGAATGCTCAAGCAGGAGCTCTCATCAGCACTAATAGTCATTGAGTCCTAAGGAAAAAATGGAATATTTGATGGATTTTCAGCAGGTATTGAAATCACAAATTATGCAACTGCAACACCTGAAGACAACCAGACTTCAACAACTGATCTGTAGGCCTATTCCCAGCGTCTGATGTCAATATAGCAATGAAGGATAACAAAAGAATGAACAATCACTTTGCAGCACAACTGAATCTCTTTTCCCAAAGAAAATCCTGCCATTCTTAACATCGGATTTAGAGGCTTATTTTTGGCATCTGGTGTCAATATAGTAATGAAAAATTACAATGTAACAATGAAAGTAATTACAATGTAACAATGAAAGATAAAAAACAATAAACAATAACTTCAATACAACTGAATCCTTTCCCAAAGAAAATCCTGCCATTCCAAGCCCATTTTTTTTTTTACAAATTCATGAGTATACAAAATAAATAATTTTTTAACACAAGGTCAGCTGACACTATGAACCTCAAGCTACCAAAAAAAGAAAAAAAGGCAATACATAACTCATGATCTCAAAGCTGGGTGTTCCAGCATTACTGTGTAAAGACTTTTAATTTTTTTAATTAATTTTATTTATTTCTGTATGTGTATGAATGTACTGTCTGCATGTAAGTCTGTGCATCCGTATCGTGCAATGCCACGGAGGTCAGAAGAGGGTCTCAGATTCCCCTGAAACTGGAGTTCTCCTGGAATTGGCGTTTCAGATGGTTCTTAGCCGCCATGTGGGTGCTGGGGATCAAACCCGGGTCCTCTGTAAGAGCAGTCGGTGCTCTTAACCGCTAGGCCATCTCTCCAGCCCCATTACTGTGTAAAGCCTTTTAAAGGGAACAGAAGTGAAAAGAAGAAAACATAAGGTTCAATTTTGCACAGTCACCAAATTTCTGAAAAGCTACTGCTATAATGTCTTTACAATTAGCATTAAAAGCAGTTGAACTTGCAAATAGACAAGTTATATGATGGCTTTTATGCTTTTATGCCTAGGAGATCAGTAGAGTGTGCAAAACAATTAGTAAACATTTGATATATAGTATCCACATTTTTGGCCTTTCAATACATTTTTTAAGTATTCACATTTTAAAGTTTGCATGTGCAAATCTAGTTTGGCATGCCAAATAATTCTGTGCACATAAATATGAAACTTGAAGTGGCCATTTTGTTTGACAGAACCAACATAGAGGACACTAGACATATCTTAAACAGGAAACTCAAGGGCCTCAGAAAGAGAAGGAGGGTTGAGAGAAAGAGCTCATGGGCTTCAACGAATCAGTAAATGAAGCATGTTCAAAGATGGATGCAGCCCAATCAGAACTCGACATCCATCCCATTCAACACAACACTGTAGTATTTCAGCTAAGCAAAGCAAAGGAAGCCCCAACCACAGCCTCTCATGCTCCAAAAGAAAGGAAAGCTGCAATTGGAGATACAAACACAAATATTGAAAACTGACACAAAGAAAAACAAACATCAAAAGCTTGGCCCACGATCCCCTCCAAAAATTTGAAGAAGCAAAGAGTTCCCCAGCAATCAATCAAAGTACGGAGAAAGTACTCAATGCAACAAGTCAAGAAAAAAAAAAATCTGTAAGGATCCCAGTAACACATGAAAGATTGGAAGATCTGGGAGCCATTGATAAAAAGCATGATATTGCTATGTCATCCTGTTGTCATGCATCAGACCACATTTTTGTTGATGCTCTTGATGCAGTCCAAAAATGTGTAAACTTCTCCAAAAGACACAATGTTGGAGTTGCAACCTTCATAGGCTTAGATAAGATGGCAGTATGGGAAAAAAAAACATCCAAAGTGCTGAGCATACTCCTTGGTTATTTGATCTTGTCAAAGCGAAAAATGCGGAAATTGACCAAGCTTTTTATTTTGCTTTACAGGATACCTTAGTGGCTGACAACTTGGATCAAGCCTCGAGAGTATCCTATTAGAAAGACAGAAGATGGAGAGCAGTGCAGTGACTCCACAGGGGCAGATTATAGAATAGTCAGTTACAATGACTGGTAGTGGAAGCAAAGGAATGAGAGGAAGAAAGGGCCTATCAGCCATTGTTGAAATCTCAGAAGAAGAGGCACACAGAATTGAATCCCAGTTGGAAAAGTATTCCAAACAAGCAGCGCAAGTCCAAGAACAGAAAGCACAACTCGAAGAAGCAGTCGTTAAGACATAGTGAATGAGAAATGAGTAATACACTAGAAAAGTTCTCTGCAAGCATCCAGCATTTACCAGAGCACCCAGAGCATTTGAGTGTACAAATTAAAGAAACTGAAGCCAATTTACTTGCTGCTCCTGACAAAAAAAGCAAAAATTATCAGAACAAAATGTCAGTTCCTCCAAAACAGAACATGATGCCATGGCTGAGAAAGCTGGAAAAGTAGAATCTGATAAACCAACAGCCACAAACTCAAGGCCCGACAAGACAAACCTGACAAAACAAACAAGCAGCCAGATGAATGTGCCTCTGCTATCACCAAATCCCAAGTAGCCATCAAGACTGCCAAAAGAAATCTTAAAAATTTACAAGACTCTGTCTTGCACACAGAGAAAGAAACAAAAGACACCAAAAAGAAATGCAGGATTTCACAGCAGAGCTAAAATGCATTGAGGACAAAGCAGCAGACATCACAAAATAGAGAAATGCTAGAGAGGAATCCCCACTAGAGATCCAGAAAGAACATCACCTGCTTCAAGAACCAAAAGTCGTTCAAGAAAATGAACGTTCTCTTCAAAAAGATTCACTTATTATTAAGTTGAAACCCAAACAGATGGTAACATTGCTGAACGCAATTCCAAAATAAAATACTGGCAAAACGAGAGGTTTCAGTTCCAAGCACAGAGGACCCTGAAGCAACCAAGAATCCAGACGCCACAACAAGTAAAATTGCACCATTGGAAGCTCAGTGCCACAAAATGAAACCAAACCATAGCAACAGTGCAGAGTTAAAAAAAATCACACCCGAAACGAGTAGCAGAATTAGACAAAATCACGTCTTAGTTTAAGATAGGCGCATGAAGATCCTTGAAAACAAAGGCTGAACAAATTCATGGAAGTCTTTTACATTTTTATGCCTTTTATGTTTTTGGTTTTACACTTTTTTGGTATTTTTGAGTTCTACATTATCCAAATTTTTGGCCTTCCAATACATTTTTTAAGTATTCAGATTTCAAAGTTTACATGTGCATATCTACTGGCATGCCAAATAATTCTGTGCACATAAAAGATGTAGCTTGAAGTGGCCAATTTGTCTGAACTTTGGACAATAGTTCAGAAACATTAGAAACAATTCTTCTAAAAGAGTCCATAGGATTATCTCCTCTAAAATACTCTTAGTACTAAAATCCCTATCATTCAGAACAATTCAAAGAAACAGCCAATGAAAACACAAACTTTCATTGGTCTCTGAGATGGATAGATAAGTAAATAAATAATAGATAAATATAATTAAATACTTTGGTAGATAGGGGCATGGGGAGTTGGCTCTGTGGTTGAAATCATGGACTGCTTTTGCAGAGGACCTGGGTTTGATTCCAACAGCTGTAGGAAATGGGAAGTGAAGTAAAGGAGATGATGCAATCTTGGTGAAGAATTGATTTTATTCTAAGTAACCTCATGTTGTGTTCTTATTTATTTATTTGTTTGTTTGTTTATTTGTTTGTTTGTTTTGAGACAGGTAGGTATTCCTGTAGATCTAGTTGCCCTGGAACATGCTATGTAGAATGACTGGCCTTGTTCATGTAGATACCTGCCTGCCTCTGTCACCTAAAGTTCTCAGATTAAGATGTGTATTTCCATGTCTTGCAGTTTTATTCTTTTTTTTTAAGAGTTCACATTTTTTCCTTTAATTTTATATTACTCTATGAATACATCCCCTCCACCCATACACCACAATTGCAAAGTCCGAAAATAAGTGTTAAGTTAATTCTAGAGCCCATTAAGGGATTCACATTATAACAGCATAGTTGCATTCAGATAAAAAGAAATATAACATTAACTTTTCTCAACTTGCCTTTCTTTTTTTGTATAAATTTAACATTTTTTTAATTGATGCTTTGTGCATTTCATACATCATTTTCCAATTCAGTTCAGGTATATCTCCCCTTCCCTTCCCCCCACCCGAAATGAGATCATGCATTCTGCCATGACTGTCCTGCATATCTCTCTCAGTTTTTTTTTTCCATTTTTTAGCTATAAGTGATAATCCATGAGTACAAGCATCCTTCATGTAAAACCAATTTGCAGGCTGTTGTGCCTAAACACCCACAGCCCCACCTTCCAGCGGGGAGTGAGGGGTTGTATGTTCAATCAGGTTAATCAAATGAGGGTCCAGACTACATTGCTGTAGTTTCACCATTCACCCCAATCGCAGCCCTTACATTCTACCACGCCCCCTCTTCCGCAGATTGTTCCCTGGGCTTAGAAAAGGGGCACAGGTGGATGAGAAGCAGAACAGTCCACTCTCTCCGGAGCTGTTGTCTTGGATTCTGGTCAATTCTGGCTGTTTCCTTTCATGGGCTGACAGTCTGTCCAGGAATAACCTTTCGATCCTACTAATGAAGCACAAGCAATTAGATATATAGGTATTTAAACAGCATTAATAGTTATGGTAGGTTACTTTGGTATAGACACATATGTTTAGATGATATGTTGATCCACGAATTACATTTTTTCCTGTTAAATATGACAGGGTCTTACTGTGGCTTATGACATCTCCTAACCTGTAGAGGATGTAAGCTTGTGGCATCAGCCATGGGTTATTCCTCCAAGGAGAGAGCCAATAGCCAATTAGATTTGGGATATACAGGCATATGGCTGCCTCTGCTGCACAGTATTTCCAGGCAGGTGAGGTGTAGCTGGTGCTGACGGTGGAGTCTTGCTTGACTCAGGGAGACCCATATTTGCTTTATTGGTTTAGTGGCCTTTGGTAACACTCTCTGGCATTCCAGAGGCCATCTGTACACTTGCATGTGTGGTCTCAATACATCCCTCCCATGTTAACGTCAGGTCTTCGGCAGCAGGGTCTTATTGCCTCTCCTCCTGTAGGTATCCCAACTTAGAGGCAAGGAGCCCTTACCTTTTGTGGGGCCTTGGATCCCCTGGCCAACATCCACCTGGTAGAACAATCCATTGCTGATGTCAGAGCTCCTGTATTAATATATTTTGCCTGAGTGCATAGCCCTAGGACTTTAGTATTATATTTGGTTCTGAACAGAGAGTAATCCCTTCCACAGTTCCCATGTCTAGTAGTCAATTAAAGAAAGCAGTTTTACCGGTTTTATAAGAGATTACCTCTACAATAGTTGTCTCCAATTTACAGTTGGGGAGCGACCTCATCATTGTCATATTTCTCCTTGTTCTATGGGTGGGAAGGCAAGGAAGTCTCTCATATCAGAACCTTTGTGGCACCTAGAAGGTAAGTTTCATTAGGACTCATTATAACTAGTTGTTACATGTAGGATCCACAGAGGGGTTCGATGTTTATGGCAATCTGAGGCTTTTCTTCCTTTGAATGTTCAGACGGGTCAGCCTTTCCGTTGCCACTTTTTGGTACATCCTACTCAATGCAAACCTGTATCTTTTCTTTCTCAGCCGTTAAGTTGGTGACGTTTTGTCCTGTTGGAACAAACAAATCTTTTCCCATAGTTAGTTTTAAGATTTGAATTGCAAGGGTTTGATGAAAAGGTTTCATGTCTTTCTGTATCCCCCCCCCTTTTTTTTAGCGTATGAGTCTCCAGAAGACAGTTGTATTATACATGACTATAGGGTGGAGTCAAGGCACAGATTTCATCAAATTCACCCATGTTGTTTTGGGTGACTATATATGATTAACTTGGGAAGCAAACTTAATTTTTACGTTAAATCATCTTAAAGAGAATGCTACAAGGTGATACTGTACAACAGAGAAATTATAGAGAACATTTGTATGTGTCAATCCCAAAGTTCTTGCTCTACAGATTTTATGTAAAGCAAATGTGGGCAACAGCGAATTATATCTCCATTTAATTCAGATGCATTACCATTTTTATCAGATTCTGTAAACCAATGTTGTTTAATATACACATGTTTACTTTTACTTTTACTAAGTCCTAAAACACCATGTGTCCTGTAGACAGTGTCTAGGCGAAACTGGGTACTTGCTGAGCTCACGTCAATTAAATATGCCTTAATCGAATATACACCCGTGTCCCTCTCCCACCCATCCCCCCTTTCCAATTCACCATTTCAGTCCATTTTCTGATGCAGTCTTTCTGTTGTTCTTTTACTATGCCTCCCTCTCCATGAGAAATATTTATATCTGGGTTGTTGGTACTAGCATCCACATATGAGGGACACCATTTGTCGTTTGTTTTTCTGGGACTGTGTTACTTCACTTAACATAATGTCTTCCAGCTCCATCCATTTACCTGCAAATTTCATGATGTTGTCCCTCTTTACTGCTGCATAGTATTCCATTGTATACATGTACCACATTTTCTCTATCCACTCGTCAGTTGAAGGGCACCTGGGCTGGTTCCAGCTTTTTGCTATTGTGAACAGAGCTGCAATAAACATAGCTGTGCATGTATCTTTGCAGTAAGTTGTGTCTTGTGGGTATATACCCAGGAGTGGTATGACTGGGTCAAATGGAAGGCTCATTTTGAGTCTTCTAAGGGTTCTCCACACTGCTTTCCATAGTGGCTGTACAAGTTTACATTCCCACCAGCAATGGATGAGTGTTCCCCTTTCCCCACAACCTCTCCAGCACTTGGTATCATTCGTGTTCCTGATCCTAGCCAGTCTTATTGGAGTAAGGTGATATCTCAGAGTGGTTTTAATTTGCATTTCCTTAATTATCAGAGATGTTGAACACTTCTTAAGATGTTTCTCGGCCATCTCTAACTCCTCCTCTGTGAAGTCTCTATTCAGATCTTTGCTCCATCTTTTGAATGATTCATTTGTTTTCTTTCTTCTTTGTTTTTTGAGTAGCTTGTATACTCTGGAAATTAATGCTTTGTCAGATGTATCTGCTGTGAAGGTTTCCTCCCACTCTGTGGGTCTTCTCCTCACTTCCTTTATTGCTTCCTTTGATGTACAGAAGCTTTTGAGTTTAATGAGGTCCCATTTGTCAATTGTCGATCTTATTTCTTGTGCAGCTGCTGTCTGATTTAGGAAGTCTTTTCCTACACCTATGTCTTGTAGTCTGCTGCCAAGCTTCTCTTCTATCACCTCCAGAGTTTGGGGTTTCACGTTGAGGTCTTTGGTCCATCTGGAGTTGACCTTTGTACAAGGTGAGAGGTAGGGGTTTAATTTCATTCTTCTACAAGTGGTGATCCAGTTTTGCCAGCACCACTTGCTGAAGATGCTGTCTTTCTTCCATTGTGTCTTCTTGGCCCCCTTGTCAAATATGAGGTGGCTGAAATTGTATGAGCTCAGGTTTGGATCTTCAGTTTTATTCCATTGGTCAACTGGTCTGTTTTTGTGCCAGTACCAGGCTGTCTTTATGACTATAGCCCTGTAGTATAGTTTGATGTCTGGTATAGCGATCCCCCCTGTATTGCTCTTTTCACTCAGGGTTGCTTTGGCTATTCGGGGTCTTTTGTTTTTCCAAATGAAATTGAGGATTTTTTTTTCCAAGCCTGTGAAGAAACTCTTGGGGATTTTGATTGGGATCGCATTAAATCTGTACACTAGTTTGGGTAGGATGGACATTTTTACTATATTTATTTTCCCAATCCATGAGCATGGGAGGTTTGTCCATCTTCTGATGTCTTCCTCAATTTCCTTTTTCAGGGGTTTAAAATTTTTGTTGTAGAGATCCTTGGTGTCTTTGGTTAGGTTTGTTCCTAGGTATTTTATTGTTTTTGAGGCTATTGTGAGTGGGAAGGTCTCCTTGTAGTCCTTCTTCAATTGCTTGTTGTTGGTGTACAGAAAGGCTACTGATTTTTCTAGGTTTATTTTGTATCCTGCCACTTTACCAAAGCTCTTAATCGTTTCTAGGAGTTTTCTGGTGGAGTTCTTAGCATCCCTTAGGTAGACAATCATATCATCAGCAAAAAGGGATAGCTTGACTTCCTCTTTTCCAATTAGAACTCCTTTAATTTCCTTTTCTTGCCTTATTGCCCTAGCTAGGGTTTCTAGCACTATATTGAAGAGGAGTGGTGACAGGGGGCAGCCTTGCCGAGTTCCTACCTTTAAGGGGAATGCTTCTGTCATTTCCCCATTTAGGATGATATTGGCTGTGGGTTTTCTGTATATGGCTTTGATTACATTGAGGAATGATCCCTCCAGACCAATTCCCTCCAGGACTTTAAACATGAAAGGGTGCTGGATTTTGTCAAAGGCTTTCTCCGCATCAATTGAGATGATGGTGTGGTTTTTGTCCTTCAGTCCATTGATATGTTTGATGATGTTTATTGATTTTCGTATGTTGAACCATCCCTGCATGTCTGGTATGAATCCAACTTGGTCATGGTGGATGATTTTCTTGATGTGAGTCTGTATGCGATTTGCCAGAATCCTGTTTAGAATTTTGGCATCTGTGTTCATTAGGGAGATGGGTCTATAGTTCTCCTTTTTGGTTGTATCTTTCCCTGGTTTTGGTAGTAGCGTAATGCTGGCTTCATAGAAGGAATTTGGGAGAAGTCCCTCCATTTGTATCCTTCTAAACAATTTAAGTAGTAATGGTTGTAAGTCTTTACGAAATATTTTATAGAATTCTGCCGTGAATCCATCCGGGCCTGGGCATTTTTTGGTTGGGAGGCTACTTATTACATCTTCGATTTCTTCCTGTACTATTGGTCTGTTTAGGCTGTCGATCTCTTCTTGGTTGAGCTTTGGTGATTCCCAGGATTTCAGATATTCATCCATTTCTTCTAGGTTTTCAAACTTAGTAGAATATAAGTTTTTGAAGTAGTCCCGTATGATTGTCTGGATCTTTTCATTGTCTGTTGTGATATTTCCCCTTTCATCACAGATTCTATTGATTTGGAGTTGTTCCCTCTTTCTTTTGGTTAACTGGGCTAGAGGTCTGTCTATCTTGTTTATTCTCTCAAAGAACCAACTTTTGGATTCATTGATTTTTTGTATGGTTTTCTTTGTTTCTATTTCATTGATCTCTGCTCTGATTTTTGTTATTTCTTCTTGTCTGCTCCGTTTAGGGTTCATTTGTTGTTGTCTCTCAAGTATTTTTAGCTGCAGTGTTAGATCGTTCACTTGTGCTCTTTCTGTTTTTTTAATGTGGGCACTTAGAGCTATAAACTTCCCTCTTAGGATTGCTTTTAGAGTGTCCCATAGATTTTGCTGTGTTGTTTTATCATTGTCATTCAGTTCCAGGAATGTTTTTATTTCTTTCTTTATTTCTTCCTTGACCCACTCATTATTCAGGAGAGTGTTGTTTAGTCTCCATGTGTTCCTGTAGGTTGTAGGGTTTATTCTGGTGTTGATATTGAGTTTTATTGCACTGTGGTCTGATAGAATGCATGAGATTATTTCAATCTTTTTATATTTGTTGAGTTTTTCCCTGTGTCCCAGTATATGGTCTATTTTGGAGAATGTTCCATGAGGTGCTGAGTAGAAAGTGTATTCTCTGGTGTTTGGGTGAAATATTCGATAGATGTCTGTGAGGTCCATTTGGTGTATTGTGTCATTTAGTTCAGATGTCTCTCTGTTTATCCTTTGTCCTGTTGACCTGTCTAGGGGACTTAATGGGGTATTGAAGTCCCCTAGTATTAGTGTGCTGGGGTTAATCTGTGCCTTGAGATCCTGAAGAATTGTCTTTATAAAGTTTGGTGCACCGGTGTTTGGTGCATATATATTTATGATTGTGAAATCTTCATCGTCAATTGTTCCTTTAATAAAGATGTAATGGCCCTCTTTGTCTCTTTTGATTTCTTTTGCTTTGAAGTCTATTTTGTCTGATATTAGAATAGCCACACCCGCTTTCTTTTTGGTACCATTTGCTTGGAATACTTTCTTCCATCCCTTCACCTTAAGTTGGTGCCTATCCTTGAAATTGAGATGGGTTTCTTGTAGACAGCATATAGATGGGTTTTGTTTCCTAATCCATTCTCCCAGTCTATGCCTTTTGATTGGGGAGTTTAGCCCATTAATATTTAAGGTTATAATTGAAAGATGGATGTTGCTTCCTTTCACTTTATTATCCATTTGGACTTCTAGCCTCTGATTTTGCTCCTATGGTTATGTTTTTATTAGTTTCTTTTCCTAGGTGTTTGAGGATTGTTGCTCCTCTCTTCTGCCCTTTGAATTGCTTCAAGTATTTTATGAAGAGTTGGTTTTCCAGACATGTATTCCATCATCTTGTTTATGTCATGGAAGATTTTTCTCTCTCCTTCAACTATAATCGACATTTTTGCTGGGTAAAGTATTCTGGGTTGGCATCCATAGTCCCTTAACACTGGGAATGCTTTGCTCCATGTTCTTCTTGCTTTCATGGTTTGAGGCGAGAAGTCAGTTGTGATTCTGATGGGTTTCCCTTTGTATGTGACTTGTTTTTCTTTTGTAGCTCTCAGAATTTTGTCTTTGTTTTGGGCATCTAGCATTTTAACTATGATATGGCGTGGGGTTTTTCTTTTCTGATCTTGTCTATTTGGGGTCCTATGTGCTTCTTGTATTTGTATGGGTTTGTCTATTTTTAGTTTGGGGAAATTTTCATCTATTATTCTGTTGAAGATCTGATCAATACTATTTTCTTGAGATTCTTCTCCTTCCTCTATTCCTATGATGCGGAGGTTTGATCTTTTCATAGTGTCCCATATTTCCTGGTTGTTCCACTTTTGTGTATTTTTAAATTTTTCATAATCTTTATTTGAGCTTTTTAATTGCTCTGTGTTATCTTCCAGATCTGATATTCTTTGTTCTGCTTCCTCCATTCTACTTCTGAGGCTTTTTCCTTTCCTTTCTTCTTGATTGAATGTGTGTTCTAATTCCTTTTTCGTTTCATCCTGTGTTTTCTTTAGTACTTCCATTTCCTTTTTGAGCTTCTCAATCTCTTCTTGGTGCTTCTCAATCTCTTCTTGGTGTTCCTTACTTCGTTGGTTGGCTTCCTTTTTCAGTGTTTCTACTTCCTTTCGGAGTTTGTTTTTTTCTCCCTCTAGTTCTTTGTGGAGTTTGTCGGTCTGTTCCTTTATTTCTTTCCGAAGTTTGTCATTGTATCCCTCTAGGTCCTTTTTGAGTTTTTCATTCTCTCTCTTTAGTTCTCTGTATTCTTTATTTTTTTCTCCTTCTAGTTCTTTCTGGAGTTTGTCAATCTGTTCCTTTAGTTCTTTCTGATGTTTGTCATTGTATCCCTCTAGGTCCTTTTTGAGTTTTTCATTTTCCCTCTTTAGTTCTCTGAATTCCTCTTTATGTTCTTTAATTTCTCTGCATAGGTCTGCAATTATTCCTCTAAGATCTGTTCCTTGGGTCTCCTCCAAGGGGTTCCCATTGTAGCTATCTCCTACTGGTTTGGTAGCGCTTGATGCAGGATTTTCCTGTGCCTTTCCCATGTTGTCCCTTCGTCGTGTTCCTGGCATGTGGGCTTCCCTTTTGTGGTTCAGATCACAAATACATTTTCACTATGGTAGGGGATGGTTTTACTTTCCTCCTTTAGATGTTTTTTCCCCCCCTTTCCTCCTCCTTGTTTATGGAGTATTGACTTGTCTAGTTTTCAATTTTGTAAACCACTCTTCTCTTTTTGCTCTGAAGGTTCTCCAAGAAAAGGTCCACTTGGATTCTCACCAATCTCGGGGAGGGGGGGGAGAATATGCCTGACCTAGCCCGCGCCCCGGCAGCCCGCACCAAGGTGCAGACCACTAGCCCCGGCCCCTCTGCACGGCCCCCTACCTGCGGCAGAGGCAGCAGATGCTTGCCCAGGCAAGTACCCCGCGGCCCGCACCAAGATGCAGACCACTAGCCCCGGCCCCTCTGCACGGCCCCCTACCTGCCGCAGAGGTGGCAATGCTTGCCCAGGTAACTACCCCATGGCCCGCACCAAGGTGCAGACCACTAGCCCCGTCCCCTCTGCATGGCCCCCTCCCTGCGGCAGAGGCGGCAGATGCTTGCCCAGGTAACTACCCCACAGCCCACACCAAGGTGCAGACCACTAGCCCCAGCCCCTCTGGTCCTGGCGCGTAAGAGAGATGTAGGATGGTCCCACCCACGGCCCCCTACTTGCAGCAGAGGCGGCAGATGATTGCCCAGGTAACTACCCTGCGGCCCGCACCAAGGTGCAGACCACTAGCCCCGGCCCCTCTGGTCCCGGCACGAAAGAGAGATGTAGGACCGTCCCGCCCACGGCCCCCTACCCGTGGCAGAGGCGGCAGATGCTTGCCCAGGTAACTACCCCGCGGCCTGCTCCAAGGAACAGACCACTAGCCCCGGCCCCTCTGCAGTTTTATTCTTAAGGCTTTCCATCAAATTTCATGAGGTACCACTGTGTATTATCATAATCAACTGTTTATAAATTTAATTAAATCTTGAAACAATGAGATTTTTTAAATTTAAAAACCTGGATAGTTTTCTAAGAAAGATCCTCCATAACTGGTCAAAATGTTGTGTTCGTAAAAAGTATTGAGATTCATAATGCAAGAAGATCAGCCTCTGAATCTTGGGCTATAGTAGCAATGCACATTAATTGGAAAATAAAACTATATTCTCTAACCATATGTGAATCAATTTCAATAAAGGAAATAAAAAATGGAAAGGATGTGTTTTACACAACTAGCAGTTCTAAATCCAAACGCTCAGTCCAGCTCTTTTGATATCAGTATTTCCCAGTAAAGGTGGTGAAGGAAAAGGAAATTTCAGATTGGCATGTTTTGTAATTGTAGTCGGTGGTTTTAATAAATTCAAATTATTGAAGTGTGATGGAAAATGATACCTTTAAATGGCTGTTTAGTGCAATTTTTGTATTTGACATGAATAATGCTTTGAAATTCCAATATATTTTACTGCTCTTTTATGTTTCTAAGCAAATTATCTTAAATTAAAATTTATGTTTTGTTAAAAGATTATACTGTTTCTCACATCAGAGCTTCATCTCCATTGGCTAGCATTCATGGTGCTAGAAAGTGGTATTCATACTACGAGAAAAAATAATTAACCTTACCAGATGTGAATAACGTGAATTACAATAAAAACTGGCCTGGTAAGATATTCTCACAGGTGTAATAATGGCATAGATTTGAAGGGAGTAATAATCCATTTTTTAATTAGACTTAAAGTATGCTTCCTAGGTAGGTGCACATATCTGATACTGATATCATGATAAGGAACCTTAGGATAGACACAAGGAAAACCTAATACTAATTTTCTATTAAATAGTTATCATATTAAAGTGACTCTTAGTGACTTATTGTTATACCCATAGATTACTGCATCCCACAACCCTCTTCAGAGAAGGTTCTTTTTGCAGCAGATGATTCACACAGAAAAAACACAATTGACCAATGTGCAGAAAAGAAGAAGCTGGAAATACTTATTCTTGAATTGGACAGCTATATCAAACTTCTGCTTCCCAAGGCCTTAGAATATTGTAAGAGCCAGAGGTGGTGGATGACAACAAGGGAACACAGTTCTCCAGACAACTGGTATGTTACTTCTATGAATCACAGCAGTGGTGACAGAATGAAAAGTACCCATGCAAGAACAAACCAGAAAAAATTCCCAGCACAGACATGAGAAATGGATAAGAAGCACTAACCTTACTCAACGAAACTGTGGCAACAGATGGCTGCTGGGAGGGACAGAGATAATCCCTTTCAAGCATGAGATTCTTTGTAAGTTAACCAAGCTCCAGTGGATGGACCCCTACTTAAGGACATTTGGGGACAGTAATTAAACACTGTATTACTTATTATATACATACAGTAGAGAAAATACCTTGAAAGGGGTAATAAAGTCAGGTGGCTATAGCAGATGAGATTTAAGTATCCTCAAATTATATTGTTTGAATATTGTCCTCCTGATCATCTTGCCAGTGACTTCCAGACTGTAAGGGTAATTCAGGCACCTGACAATGTATTTGAATTAACTTCCAACCTGAAAAGCTACATTCTCTCTCCCATACTATGACCATTCCTGCCCTGGTTCTCAGACTCCTCCTGCTCTTCTAGCATGAGATAAAACCCATTGTGTCTTCATCTTCTTTTACCCAGTTCAGCTACATTCTCCTGCTCCAGGATACACATGTACTCACACTAGCTAGTTAAACCCTCCTCACCCTGATCTTACCCCTATCTTGTTCCTAGGTATCCTCCTTATCTTCCTGCCTGAGACTTTCTGAATATCCTGCCATTACCTAGTCACTAGATCCTCATAGTCTTGAATTTTGAGTAGGCCTCTTCACTCTGATGGAGAGTTCTTGAATAATCAGCTTGAAACCATCCTGTCCCCTAAATAAAAATAAACCAAATGTGATAATCTGAGAATATGAAGGATAGACTGAGTAAATATCCATAGCCATCCAGAAAGCAGCCAAGATATATCAACAATATGAACAGATCCAAACTTTAACTAAAAAAGGACAAGCTAGAATTTCATATCATAAGCAAACCAACAAAAGAAATCCATACCCTAGAACCTACAAGCATATATAATATGAAAACCAAAATAATATGTCCTACACAAGAATATTACAACAAAAACTAAGTAGAAGAACACCAGGATGCACAATTTAAAAGGACAGTCATAAACAAAATAAAAAAATTCAGCAACTCTAAAGAACACACAAACTACTCAAATAGGATAATCATAACCTCCTGAATACACAGATTGATGAAATGAGAAAATCAACTTAGGTATTCAAAAATGAATTAACAAAAGAGACAAAAATATTGAATAATATTCAAGCTGAAATGAATATAGAATTGAAAAATAAAATAAGATTATTTGGAAAGAATGCCTGGCAAGTAAAATGGATGAAATGGAAAATAGAATATCAGGATTAGATGACAAAGTTAGACCAAGACTGTTCAAAAAAAGAATATGAAATGTTTAACAAATTCAAGAAATGTGAGATCGAAAAGTGTGAAATTACAGGCAGAGAAGAAACTCAAATCAATATTATTGGACAGACCTGTAAAAGAATTATAGGATAAAACATCCTTAAATTAAGAAAAATCAAACCTATACAGATATAAGAAGCATAAAACAGCAATTAGATGAGAACAAAACAGAAAGTCCCCACTGTATATCATAGTAAAAGCACTAAATGTTCATAACAAAACAAAGGTGCATAAAGTACCAGACAAAAAACAAGAAGTTGTATATAAAAGAAATCACCTCAGAATTTCACCAGATGTTTCAATGCAAACTATGAAACCCAGAAGAGCCTGTGACAAAGTATTCTCAGTTCTAAATGACTATCAATATCAACCCAGAACATTTTAATCAAGAAAACTACCTACCTTAGTTGAAGGAGGAAAAATATCCCATGAAAGTCTGAAAGAACTCCTGATCATAAAATCATCCCTACAGACAATACTCAAACCAATACAAAGGATAAAAAAGAAATAACCAGACTCAAGAGTTTGCATAAAGAAAACAAATGATGGTGTGAAACACAGAAACACAAAATCAGACCAAGCTCAGAAACAAAAATATATTGACAGTAAACAATTCCAACATTTGAGTAACTCTAAATAACCATGGCCTCAAAGTCCCAGTGAAAAGTAACAGACTATTTGAGTGGATTAAGAAACAATTCCTTGGGGCTGGAGGGATGGCCTAGCGGTTAAGAGTGCTGACCACTCTTGCAGAGGACCTGGGTTCGATCCCCAGCACCCAAATGGCGGCTGAGAACCGTCTGTAACTCCAATTCAGGAGAACTCCAGTTCCAGGGGAATCCGAGACCCTCTTCTGAACTCTGTGGCATTGCACGACAAGGGTGCACAGACCTACATGCAGACAGTACATTCATACACATTAATTAATTAATTAATTAATTAATTAATTAATTGAAAAGAAACAGTTCCTTTTATTGTCTACATAACTTTAAGGTATAAGCATGGAAAAATATTCCAAGCAAAAAGCACTGAGAATAAGCATTCCTGGTCTGGGCATGGTGGTGCATCCCTCTATTGTTTTTTGTTTTTGTTGGTCTTTTTGAAACAGGGTCTCCCTTTAGTCCGAGCTGACCTGTAGCTCACTCTTTAGACCAGGCTGGACTTGATTTCACAGAGATTCACCTGCCTCTGCCTCCTGAGTGATGGGAATACAGGTATGCACCACCACACCCAGCTTTGTGCGTCCCTTTAATACCAGTACTGTGGAGGCAGAAGCAGGCTGATTTCTGTGATTCCAAGGGCAACCTGGTCTACATAGGAACATCTAGGCCAGGTCGAGTTAGAGGGAGAACATGTTTCAAAAAAACCCTTCTCCCAAATGAATAAACATTCTTGTTATTCTACTATCTGACAAAGCACATTTCAAGTCAAAATTAACCAGAAGACATAAAGAAGTGCACTACTTCATGATCAGTAGAACAATTAACCAAGATTTAGCTAACATGACTATGTAAGCACCAATATCTGATGCACCCAATTTCATAAAAAAGAAAACTGTACTATTGGATTGCAAGAAACAGAGTAATCGGAACTTAGTAGGTGACTTCCAAATACAACTTTCAAAAATTGACAGGTCTTTGTGCTAAAGTGTAAACAGAGAAATATCTGAATTAATTGATATCATAGATCAAATGTACCTAAGAGTTATCTACAGCATATTCTACCCAACTACAGATAAATACACAATCTAGACAGTAGCTCATGGAATTGTCTCTAAAATAGATAACATATTAGGGCACAAAGCAAAACTCAACAAATAACAAAAAATTTGAAAGGATTCCCTGTATTCTATCATACCCCAAAGCAATAAAATTAAAATCCAAGCCACAAACTAATGGAGATTAACAGCACACTACTGAATGATTAATGGGCCAAAAATAAATAAAGAAACAAATAAATGTGTTCCTGGAGCTAAAAGAAATTGATAAGACAACACTACAAAACTTCTAGTGAACATTTAAAGTAAACCTAAAAGGAAAATTGATAGCTCCATGCACTTACATTAAAAAATCAGAATGAGCATAGATAAATGACTTAATGATGCAACTCTGGAATTTGAAAAAGCAAGAAACAACCAAAAACAAACCCCAAGGACAAGAAATAATAAAAACCAGAACGGAAATCAAAGAAACAGAAACAAAACAAATTCAAAGAATCATCAAATTTAAGAAACTTATCTTTGAAAAGATAAATAAGATAAGCAAACCCTTAGATCAACTAACCAAAAGAAAGGAAGAAAGAAAGAAAGAAACAGTAAATCAAACTTAATAAAATTAGAGATGAAAAGGGAAATATCGGGCTGGAGAGATGGCCTAGCGGTTAAGAGCGCCGACCGCTCTTACAGAGGACCCGGGTTCGATCCCCAGCATCCACATGGCGGCCGAGAACCGTCTGAGACTCCAATTCCAGGAGAACTCCAGTTCCAAGGGAATCCGACACCCTCTTCTGACCTCCGCGGCATTGCGCGACACGGGTGCACAGACCTGCATGCAGACAGTACATTCATACACATACAGAAATAAATAAAATTAAAAAAAAAAATTAAAAAAGAAAAGGGAAATATCACGATGGGCACAAATTACAGAACAATAAATGAGAGTACTTTAAATACTATTAAACTTGAAATTCAAAAAGCAATGGGAAAATTCCTAAAATCAGTGTGTCCACCACTGTAAAACCATGAAGAGAACAACAGTTTAAAGGGACCCATAAAAATAAATGAAAACATCAATACAAAGCCCACTACCTGAAAAAGGCCAACTCACACGGATTGAGAGAAGAATTTTGCTAGACATTCAAAAAGATCTAAAACCAATACTACCTAAAATACTCCAAAAGACAGAAAATCAGAAGCACCCCTCAATCTCCTTCCATGAATTGTTATTAATCTAATACCAAAGGTGGTGGAAGAAAAAAAAAGAAAAGTAAACTATATCCTTAATGAATATAAATGCAAAAATTCTCAATAAAATACCAACAAATGATACAGACACATGTCAAAAAGATCACCCACAATGTTCAAGTTGACTTTTTCTATAGATTCAGGGATGGTTTAATATATGAAGTCAAACATATAACAAAACAAATAAATGGACACAAAGACAAAATCACATGATTACCACAATAGTTGCAGAGAAAAATCTGTTGACAAAGTCCAATGTGCTCTCACGTTAAACATCCCAAAGGGAATTGGACTGGCAGAAACACACCTCATCACAATTAGATCTATGTAAACAACAACAACAACAACAAAACAAACTGGAAGCATTTCCATTAAAATCAGAAACCACACAAAAATGTCCACTAATCCCAATCCTTTTCAATATAGTGCCTGGTGTACTAGAGAGATGACTCATTGGTTAAGAGTATTGGTTGTTATTGCAGGGAATGTGGGTTTGAATCCCAACACCAACTTAGTGGCTAAGAATGATCTAGTACTAGGAGATTCAACACATACTTCTGAATTCTGCAGGCATTGTACAACACAGGTACACTTACATACATGAAGGTAATGAAGGTAGTACTCTCATAAAAATAAACTAAAAATAGTAAAAAAACTGCTTAGAATGCTTGCTAGAGCACCAATACAAATAAAAGGAAATTAAAGGGATACCATTTAGAGAAGAGATCAAATTATCCCTATTTAAGAATGATATGATATAATACATAAGATATCCCGAAATTATACCAGAAAATTGTAGAAATTAACAAAACTTTCACCAAAGTGGCATTTAACAAAGATTCAGGACATTTATGGCAGAATACATGATCTGGGATGGGGTGGGGGGGGGGGGGAAGGGAAAGGGAAATATGCCTGATCTGAATTGGAAAATGATGTATGAAATGCACAAACCATCAATAAAAATTAAATTAAAAAAAAACATAAAATGTAAAGAAAAAAAATCAATTTTTAAAAAGTAGCTTTTCTTTCTTGCTTTTTTTAATTTGGTGTTTTGAGGCACGGTTTCTCTGTAGCCCCAGCAGGCCTGGAACTAGCCCTATAGACCAGGCTGGCCTTGAACTCACAGAGACCCACCTACCTCTAGCTCCTGAGTACTGGGATTAAAGGTGTGCACCACCATACCTGGATTAAAGACAGTTCTTAGCTGCCATGTGTTTGATGGGTGTCAAATGTGGCTCCTCTGCAAGTTTAGACATTGCTCTTAACCGATGAGCCATCTCTCCAGCCCCCAAAGTAGCTTTTCTATATGCCAAGAACAAACAGTCATAGAAAGAGTTCATGGAAACCCTTCTATTCACAATAGCCTCAAACATTAAATGTTACGTATAAACCTAAGAAAAACATTGTAGACCTCTACAAGGAAAACTTTAAATCTTTGAAAAAAGACTGAGGAAGACAAAAGGAGAAACACCTCCCAAGCTTATGTTTTAGTAGACTCAATATTTGAAAAAATGACCATCCTACCTATGATAATTTATAAATTCAATGAAATACCAAACAAAATCTCAATGGCATTATTTATAGAATTGGAAACAAATACTAAAATTTGTATGGAATCACAGTAGGCTCAAGATAGCCAAAGTAATTCTAAACAGAAAAAAATAATTCTGCAGTGTTTACCATACCAGATCTCTAATTATATTAAAGTCCTATACTCTTTTTTTTTATTAATTTTATTTATTTCTGTATGTGTATGAATGTACTGTCTGCATGCAAGTCTGTGCACCCGTGTCGTGCAACGCCGCGGAGTTCAGAAGAGGGTCTCGGATTCCCCTGGAACTGGAGTTCTCCTGGAATTGGAGTTTCAGACGGTTCTCAGCCGCCATGTGGGTGCTGGGGATCGAACCCGGGTCCTCTGTAAGAGCGGTCGGCGCTCTTAACCATTAGGCTATCTCTCCAGCCCCTAAAGTCCTATACTCTTAAATTTGCAGAATATTGGTGCAAAACCAGAAGACCCAAATATGAGTTCATGCAATTGAATCATCCACCTGATATTTGACAAAGCTGTCAAGAAAACACAAGAGAAAAGAGAGTATATTTGCCGGGCTTGGTGGTGCGTGCCTTTAATCCTAGCACTCAGGAGGCAGAAGCAGGCGGATCTTTGTGAATTCAAGGCCAGCCTGGTCTACAGAGTGAGTTCCAGGACAGCTTGTACTACAGGGAGACCCTGTCTCAAAAAGACAAGAAAAAAGGAGAGTATATTCAACAAATTTGCTGGCAAAATGAATCTCCACCTGTAGAAGAATGAAATTAGATCCTTATTTATCATCCTACATAAACGTCAACTTGAAATGGATCAAATACCTCAATGTGAAACCTGGAATGCTGAAACTATCAGAAGAATACTTTGGGAATAAGATATAAGGTATAGGTATAAGATAAGACTTCCTAAATAGGTTGCTCAGGAAATAAGGTCAACAATCAAGAGGTTTCATCTCATGAATTAAAAAGATTTTGGTGAGGTGCTGGCAAGGCAGAGTGGATCTGCCTTAGCTCTTGGAAGGCTCACTACCAGCCCCAGAAGTCCCAGCTTTGGCTCCAGAGAAGCACATGGACTCAGTGAGGTGCCGGCAAGGCAAGGCAGATCTGCCTTGGCCCTTGGGGGCCTACAGGCATGCAGGCCAAATTAGCAACACAATACCCCCCCCATGACTCCCCCTTCAACTGGGTGGAGCTGTGGTGCAGAGGACCTAACAGGCACAACATTAGTGATTATAGTCTGTACAGCCAACGTTGAGGTGCCAGAATTCCAAAGGAAGAAATAAACAGACAAATCCATATGCTAAAGACACAAAGATAAAAACAACATGGGCAAAGCTCATAATATATCCACCCCAAACACGATCACGAAGTAGAAGAAGACCTACAGATGATCCCTCCAATGAGAACTACAAGGAAAGAAGCCAAGACACCAAACTTAGAAGAACAAATGTACACCTAATTAAAGAAATTAGAGAACTAAAGGAAAAGAATGAAAAACTCAAGAAGGACCTAGAGGGTGATAATGAGAAACAGTGGAAAGAATTAACGGGAGAGGTTGAAAAACTCAAGAAGGTACCAGAGGGAGATAATGACAAACGTTAGATAGAAATAAAAGGTTAAAATGACAATCTCTGGAAAGAAGTGGAAATGCTGAAAAGATCACAGCCTGAAATAAAAAAAGAAAATGACCAATGAACCAAGGAGCTACAAGATGTGACTGACAAGCTCCAGAAGGAAGTGGAAAAATCTAAAGGAATCACAGGATGAAATGTAAAAGGAAATTGAACATTCATCCAATCACCAGGAATGGATGGGGAAAAGCCTCAGAATGGAAGAAGCAGAAAAAAGAATATCAGATCTGCAAGATAATACAGAGCTCAAGTAAAGATTACAAAAAATTAAAAAAAACAAAACAACAACAACAAAAAAAAAAACACAAGAGTAGAACAAGTGGGAAATGTGGGACACTATGAGAAGACCAAACCTCTGTATCATAGGAATAGAGGAAGGAAAAGAATCCCTAGACAACATTATTGACTAGATCTTCAAAAGGATGATAGAAAAAAATTCCCCAAACTGTAAAAGGACAAACCCATACAAATACAAAAAGCACATAGAACATCAAATAGACAGGATCAGAAACGAAACTCCCCACACCATATAATTGTTAAAACACTAGATGCTCAAAAAAAACCACAAAATACTGAAAGCCATAAGAGAAAAACAAGTTACATATAAGGGGAAACCCATCAGAATTACAGCTGACTTCTCAGTCCAAACTATGAAAGCTAGAAGAACATGGACCAATGTATTCCCTGTGCTAAACAACTTTAGAGGACAAACAAGACTACTATATCCAGAAAACAATGTCGTTTATAGTTGAAGGAGAAAGAAAAATCTTTCACAACATGAACAAGATGAAAGAATGCATGCCTAAGAAACCAACAATTCAGAAAATCCTTGAACCAATTCAAAGAACAGAGGAAAGGAACAAATATCCCTAAACGATTAAAGAGAGAAATCAACAAAAGCATAACATAGTAAATACAAACCTAGACCAAGAATGCAAACAAAAGATAAAGTGAAAGGAAGCAACACACATCTCTTAAAAATAACCTTAAATACTAATGTTTTAAACTCCCCAATCAAAAGACATAGACTGGGAGAATGGATTAGGAAACAGAATCCGTCTATATGCTGTCTATAAGAAACCCATCTCACCCTCAAAGGCAGAAACCACCTTAGAGTAAGAGGATAGAAAAAATATTACAAGTAAATGGTACCAAGAAACAAGCCATAGTGGCTATTCTAACATCAGATAAAATAGATCTCAAAGTGAAACTAATCTGAAGAGACAAAGAGGGCCATTACATCCCTGTCAAAGGAACAATTATCTATGAAGACTTCACAGACCTAAATGTCTATACACCAAAGTCTGGTGCACCTAAATTTATAAGCACTATTTTGGAGGACCTCAAGGCACAGATTAATCCTAACACACTAATAGTGGGAGACTTCAACACCCCATTGAGCACCTTAGATAGATCAACTAGACAAAAATTACACAGAACGACATCAGAACTGAATAGTACAATATATGTAATGGAACTCACAGACATCTACAGAATATTCCACCCAAACACCAGAGCATATACTTTCTACTCAGCACCTCATGAAACATCCTCCAAAATTGACCACATACTGGGGCACAAAAGAAATCTCAACAAATACAAAAAGATTGAAATGATCCCATGTATTCTATCAGCCTGCAGTGCAATAAAGATCAATATGAACACCAGAATAAACCCAACTAGCTCCAATAACATGTTGAGACTAAACAGCACCATCTTCAATAATGAATTGGTCAGGGAAGAAATAGAGTGAAATAAATGTATTTATAAAACTAAATGAAAAAGACAATGCAACACAACAAAACTTGTGGGATACTTTAAAAGCAGTCTTGAGAGGGAAATTTATAGTCCTAAATGCCCACATTAAAAAAAAAAACCAGAAAGAGAACAAATAAACAATCTGATGCTGCAGCTTAAAGCACTTGAGAGACAAAAACAAATGAACCCTAAACCTAAAAGACAGGAAGAAATCACAAATATCAGAGCAGTAATCAATGCAATAGAAACAAATAAAACAATACATGGAATCAAAGAATACGAAAGCTTGTTCTTTGAAAAGGTAAACAAAATAGACAGACGTTTAGCTCAGTTAACCAAACAAAGTAAGAGAAACTGCAAGTCAATAATATTCCTGATGAAAGAGTTAACCTCACAACAGACAAAGTAAAGATCCAGAAAATCATACAGGAATCTTTCAAAAACCTATACTCAATTAAATTTGAAAATCTAAGTGAAATGGATGAATATTTGAAATCCTGGGAACCAACAAAGCTTAACCAAGAAGATACTGACAGTTTAAACGGACCCATAATATTCGAGGAAATTGAGGATGTGATAAAAAAAAAAAAACCTGCCAACTAAAAAAAGCCCAAGCCCAAATGCATTCACAGCAGAGTTCTATAAAACATTTAAAGAAGTCCTACAACCATCACTACTCAATCTCTTCAAAAGGATCCAAGCAGAGGGAATTCTCCCAAATTCCTTCTATGAAGCCAGCATCACCCTAATATCAAAACCAGGCAAAAATACAACCAAAAAGAAAGCTATAGTCCCATCTCATTAATGAACTTAGATGCAAAAATTCTCAACCAAATACTTGCAAATCACATACAGACCCAGATCAAAAAAATCATATATCATTACAAAGTTGTATTCATACCAGAGAAGCAGGGATATTTCAACATCTGTAAATCAATAAATATCATAAAACACACAAATGGACTGAAAGACAAAAAACACAGGATCATGTCAATTGATGCAGGAAAATTCTTTGAGAATATCCTGCATCCTTGTATGTTTAAAGTCCTAGAGGGAATCAGAGTGAAGGGAACATTCCTCAACATGATCAAAGCCATATATAGCAAACCCATTGCCAACGTCATCCTAAATGGAGAAAAACTGGAACGATTTTACTTAAAGTTCGGAACCCAGCAAGGCAGCCCTTTATCACCACTCTTATTTAACAGTGCTTGAAATGCTTGCTAGGGCAGTAAGACAAGAGAAGGAAATTAAAGGAGTACTAATTGGAAAAGAAGAAGTAAAATTATCCATTTTTGCAGATGATATGATAATTTACCTAAGGGATGCTAAAATCTCTACCAGAAAACTTCTAGAAATGAATGAGTTTCAGTAAAGTGGCAGGCTACAAAATTAACCTGGAAAAATCAGTAGCCTTTCTTTACAGGAACAATAAACAAGTGGAGAAGGAATATAAGAAGACTTTCCCACTCACAGCCTCAAAAATAATAAAATACCTGGGAACAAACCTAACCAAAGATACAAAAAATTTAAACCCCTGAAGAAGGAGATTGAAAATGACATCAAAAGATGGAAAGATCTCCCATGCTCATGGACTGGGAAAATTAATATACAAAAAAAATGTCCATTTACTGAAAATTGATATACAGATTCAGTGCAATTCCAATCAAAATCGCCATGAGTTTCTTCACAGACTTGGGGAAAATATCCTTAAATTTATATGGGAAAACAAAATACCACAAATAGCTAAAGTAACCCTGAGTGAAAAATACAATAAAGGGGAGATTGCTCTACCAGACTTCAAACTATATTATAGGGCCATAGTCATAAAGACAGCCTGGTACTGGCACAAAAACAGACCCATTGACCAATGGAACAAAATTGAAGATCCAAACTTGAGCTCATACAATTTCAGCCACTTCGTATTTGAAAAAAAAAAAAAAAAAACTCAATGGAGGAAGCATAGCATCTCCAGCAAATGGTGCTAGGAAAACTGGATCTCCATTTGTATAAGAACAAAATTAAACCCCTACCTCTCACCCTGTCTAAAAATAAACTCCAAGTGGATCAAAGATCTCAATGTAAAACCCGAATCCATGAAGGTGATAGAAGAAAAAGTTGGAAACAACTTACAAGACATATGTGTAGGTAAAGAATGTCTTTTATTTATTTATTTATTTATTTATTTATTTATTTATTTATTTATTTATATTTAAGGATTCTACAATATAATGACACAGTTGTTTGCAAATAACATTGATGTTACTCAGTATGTCATACAATTAGGTAATTGGTGCATTTTGCAAGTATCTATGTCCAAATTTTGAACAACCCAAGGTTCCCATAGTCCAGTTGGAGAAGCTTGTAAAGAATTTCTAAATCATGCAGCAGCTGCAAGGGAAATAAGGTCAGTAGTCAGGAAACAATCAAGGAAGTGAAGAGAACATCCAGAGACTGGGAGGAAATCTTCACCAATGATTCATCTGACAGAGTATTAATGCCAAGAATATGTAGACTACACAAAAAACAAAGAAGTACGAAAACAAACAACTTATTCAAAAGGTGGAGTAAAGAGTCTTCACCAGTGAGGAAGTAAGATGGCTGAGAAACATCTGTGTATATTCGATTAAGGCATATTTAATTGACGTGAGCTCAGCAAGTACCCAGTTTCGCCTAGACACTGTCTACAGGACACATGGTGTTTTAGGACTTAGTAAAAGTAAAAGTAGGGCTGGAGAGATGGCCTAGTGGTTAAAAGCGCCGGCCGCTCTTACAGAGGACCCGGGTTCGATCCCCAGCACCCATATGGCGGCCGAGAGCCGTGTGAAACTCCAATTCCAGGAGAACTCCAGTTCCAGGGGAATCCGAGACCCTCTTCTGACCTCCGCGGCATTGCACGACACGGGTGCACAGACCTGCATGCAGACAGTACATTGATACACATACAGAAAAAAAAAAAAAAAAAAAAAGTAAAAGTAAACATGTGTATATTAAACAACGTTGGTTTACAGAATCTGATAAAAATGGTAATGCATCTGAATTAAATGGAGATATAATTCGCTGTTGCCCACATTTGCTTTACATAAAATCTGTAGAGCAAGAACTTTGGGATTGACACATACAAATGTTCTCTATAATTTCTCTGTTGTACAGTATCACCTTGTAGCATTCTCTTTAAGATGATTTAACGTAAAAATTAAGTTTGCTTCCCAAGTTAATCATATATAGTCACCCAAAACAACATGGGTGAATTTGATGAAATCTGTGCCTTGACTCCACCCTATAGTCATGTATAATACAACTGTCTTCTGGAGACTCATACGCTAAAAAAAAGGGGGGGGGATACAGAAAGACATGAAACCTTTTCATCAAACCCCTGCAATTCAAATCTTAAAACTAACTATGGGAAAAGATTTGTTTGTTCCAACAGGACAAAACGTCACCAACTTAACGGCTGAGAAAGAAAAGATACAGGTTTGCATTGAGTAGGATGTACCAAAAAGTGGCAACGGAAAGGCTGACCCGTCTGAACATTCAAAGGAAGAAAAGCCTCAGATTGCCATAAACATCGAACCCCTCTGTGGATCCTACATGTAACAACTAGTTATAATGAGTCCTAATGAAACTTACCTTCTAGGTGCCACAAAGGTTCTGATATGAGAGACTTCCTTGCCTTCCCACCCATAGAACAAGGAGAAATATGACAATGATGAGGTCGCTCCCCAACTGTAAATTGGAGACAACTATTGTAGAGGTGATCTCTTATAAAACCGGTAAAACTGCTTTCTTTAATTGACTACTAGACATGGGAACTGTGGAAGGGATTACTCTCTGTTCAGAACCAAATATAATACTAAAGTCCTAGGGCTATGCACTCAGGCAAAATATATTAATACAGGAGCTCTGACATCAGCAATGGATTGTTCTACCAGGTGGATGTTGGCCAGGGGATCCAAGGCCCCACAAAAGGTAAGGGCTCCTTGCCTCTAAGTTGGGATACCTACAGGAGGAGAGGCAATAAGACCCTGCTGCCGAAGACCTGACGTTAACATGGGAGGGATGTATTGAGACCACACATGCAAGTGTACAGATGGCCTCTGGAATGCCAGAGAGTGTTACCAAAGGCCACTAAACCAATAAAGCAAATATGGGTCTCCCTGAGTCAAGCAAGACTCCACCGTCAGCACCAGCTACACCTCACCTGCCTGGAAATACTGTGCAGCAGAGGCAGCCATGTGCCTGTATATCCCAAATCTAATTGGCTATTGGCTCTCCCCTTGGAGAAATAACCCATGGCTGATGCCACAAGCTTACATCCTCTACAGGTTAGGTGTTATAAGCCACAGTAAGACCCTGTCATATTTAACAGGGGGGAAAATTGTAATTCATGGATTAACATATCCAAACATGTGTCTATGCTAAAGTAACCTACCATAACTATTAGTGCTGCTTAAATACCTATATATCTAATTGCTTGTTCTTCATTAGTAGGATCGAAAGGTTATTCCTGGACAAACTGTCAGCCCATGAAAGGAAACAGCCAGAATTGACCAGAGTCCAAGTCAACAGCTCCAGAGAGAGTGGACTGTTTTACCTCTCATCCACCTGTGCCCCTTTTCTAAGCCTAGGGAACAACCTGCGGAAGAGGGGGCGTGGTAGAATGTAAGGGCTGCGATTGGGGTGAATGGTGAAACTACAGCAATGTAGTCTGGACACTCATTTGATCAACTTGATTGAACAAACAACCTGTCACCCCCCACTGGATGGTGGGGCTGTAGGTGTTTGGGCACAACAGCCTGCAGATAGGTTTTGCATGAAGGAAGCTTGTACTCATGGATTATCACTTATAGCTAAAAATGAAAAAAAAAACTGAGAGAAAGATGCAGGACAGTTATGGCAGAATGCATGATCTGGGATGGGGTGGGGGTGGGGAGGAGGGAAAGGGAAATAAGCCTGAACTGAATTGGAAAAATGTATGAAATGCACAAAGCATCAATAAACCTAATTTAAAAAAAAAAAGTGTTCAACATCATTAATAATTAAGGAAATGCAAATTAAAACAACTCTCAGATATCATTTCACTCCAATAGAGCTGGCTAAGATCAAGAGCACAAAAGTTGCCAAATGCTGGAGAGGGTGTGGGGAAATGTAAACACTCATCTACTGCTGGTGGGAATGTGAACTTGTACAACCATTATGGAAAGTAGTAGGGAGAACCATTAAAAGTCTCAAAATGAATCTACCACCTGACCCAACCATACCACTCCTGGTTATATACCCACAAGACTCATCCTACTGCAAAGATACATGCACATCCATGCTTATTGCATCTCTCTTCACAATAGGGAACAGCTGGAACCAACCCAAATGCCCTTAAACAGATGAGTGGATAACAAAAACGTGGTACATCTACACAATGGAGTACTATTCAGTGGTAAATAAAAATGACATCATGAACATTGCAGGTAAATGGATTGAACTCGAAGCCATTATGCTAAGTGAAGTAACACAGTCCCAGAAAAACAAGTGGTGAATGGTCTCCCTCATTTGTGGATGCTAACACCAAATCCCCAGATGAAAGGCAAGCTGAACAACATTATTGTTATATTTTTGTTTATCTGAAAGCAACTATGTTGTTACAGTGTAAATGTCTTAACTGGCTCTAGAATCAATCCACCACTTAATTTAAGACTCTGTAATTACTGTGTATGAGTGGAAAGTATGTATTCATATTTTAGAGTAATATAAAATTAAAGGAGGAAATGAATTGCTATACATAAAAAGATTCTGTACAGTAAAAGAAGCAACCAATGTACTAAACAGGAAACCCATACTAGAATATTGTCACTATCTAAATATCTGTCAGAGAGTTAATATATAGAATAAGCAAAAACTCAAAAAAAATAGAAAATTAAGGAAAACAAATGACAAAGTTACAAGATGGACTTATGATCTGAAATGGGATTTCTCAAAAGAAGAATAAAAATTGCTAAGAAACATCTTAAAAGGTGTTCAGTATCCTTGTAATTAAGGAAACACAAATCAGAGTCTATTTAATTTTCATTTTACCTGAATTAAGATGCAGTTAAGTGAAGGTCAAGAGAACAAATGACACCTCATGTTGTTGAGGAAGTGAGGAAACGGAAACAGTCATTCTCTTCTAATAGGATTACAAATTGTTGCAGCCACTGTGGAAAGCAATTTGAGTACTCTTAAAACTATACATAATTCTACACTATAATCTGATTATACCATTCTTATCATATATCCAAAGGGCTGATACTACTGTACAGATACTTGTGCATTCATGTTTGCTGCTGCTCTCTTTTACAATAGCTAAAATTGGAAACAATGTAAATGTCCCTCAGTTGATAAATAGATAATCAAAGTGCAGGAGATTTACACAGTTATTCTACTTAACTGTAAAGAAAGAAAAGTTTATGAAATATAGTGGTAAATGGTTGGAACTAAAATTTTTATGTTGACTGAAGTACCAGAAATAAAGAAAAAAAATCAGTGTATTTCCCTCTTTTTTGTGTATCTGTAGGATAATGCAGGCCACACGTGGTTGCGGACATTATGTTAATTTCCCATCTGCACATCCTTATTTTATCCTGCTCTGTGGTGAGAGCGATGAGTGATTCAGGGGGTGTGGAACTGGCCACTGGTAGATGGTGTCATTCTATGTATATAGGAAATTTGCTGCATAAAATAAATAAATTATTCATTACCTTTACAATCTAAAAAAGATCCCCATTCCTTTATTTCACATTCGTGTAATTGTAAGTCCATGATACTTGGGTGTTGGCTAGGGGTTGAGACTGGATATCGGCATATCAGCTGCCAGTCCAAAATTCAAACTTTGAGGTCATGAACCTCTTGGCTTGTGGAGTAATTGAGTTATGAAAAGCCATTGGGGGAGACGGGGCCAAGCAGCTCTCAGGCTGAAATCTGTGAGGCCATCACCCTGTGGAATAAGTTGTATGTAAACCCAGGAGCCAGAAAAATGTAAAGGAACAATGGGGGTAAGTGGAGAAAAGGAGCCTGACATAGGGTGTTAGCAGGATGCATGTATTTTCAAGGAGAAAATAGAGAAAAATGTGAGTATTTTATTCAGCAGGGAGAAGGGAGGATTAATCAAGTAACCATGGGATGAAGGAGAACAAGGAGTTCAAGGAATGTTGTGGGGAGGATAAAAGGAGATAAGTATTATAAAGCAGAAAATCTCCTTTAACTGGAGAGGGAAGATAAAGTTTAGACATAGAATGAGATAAGAGAGATAAATAATACTTAGGTGGTATGAGAAAATATTATTTTAAAAGCTTCCTGAAAAATACATATATAATACTTGAACATGGATGCATTTGTACATAAGAAGGGTATGTAAAAAGAAACACAGTACCAGACAGGCAAAACCTCTCTTTGAGTTGTTGGTCAGGGTAGTCTAAGAGACTCCAAAAATACCATAGGCTATTTTCACAGATTTGATATTCTCTTGTGAATTGAAGTTAACACCCTGTTGCTGACTGAGTACAGGACATACTTTAGACACAAGACTTGGAGCAACTGAGCTAGATTTTATCTGGAAGTCTCCTCCTTAAAGGCTAGTTCTCATAATTTCAGAAGATACTATGCAAGCTGCTAAGGGAGAAAAATCAGTTAATGGTCAAAACCCAGCTTTAAAGATTAATAATCACAAAAACTGGCAGAAAAATACTATAAATACTATATTGTTGGAGTAGTTATAATTTTACCTTGGGGGTAATCAACAGTTATCTAATGGGATTTACGCCCACACAATTAGAGGTAATTCATGTGTGATGTTGTAAATATAGCCAAATCCACATGCCTAGAGTAGTCATAGATTCTAGAGAAATCCCAACACCTGACACAGCCTTAGACAAATTTACTTTTTTACTGTATACAAAATATGAATCCTTATATTTACCAAGAATTGTACCTACCAACACTCATCAAATAAGCTTATTTGACAACAGACAGAGACAATTATAAATTTCCAGAACTTATCAAATCCAGAGAATATGTGTCTGTGTGATGTCTATCCTTAAGTGACACTTCTATAATGGAACCTCTACATCTAAGTCTCACAGAACACAGGAAAACAGACAGAATATTAATGCTTCTCTCAACTCTTAACAATGAAGATTCTCCATGCAATAGATGGCAATTAACTCAGAAGGTCACTACTGGTAAAAGTGCAGGGTGTAGGAGACTTTAGATTTCATGTCCCTGAATAGGATTCCTATATTGAAACTCACCCGACCAGGGCTCTGGGACCATTGTGGAAGAGGGAAAAGAAACTTTGTAAGAGTAAGGGCTGGGGGGCTGGAGAGATGGCCTAGTGGTTAAGAGCACCGACCGCTCTTACAATGGACCCGGGTTCGATCCCCAGCACCCACATGGTGGCCAAGAACCATCTGAAATTCTAATTCCAGGAGAACTCCAGTTACAGGGGAATCTGACACCCTCTTCTGACCTCCGCAGCATTGCACAGCACGGGTGCACAAACCTGCATGCAAACAGTACATTGATACACATACAGAAATAAATTTAAAAAAATTGAAAAAAGAGTAAGGGCTGGTAGATGAACACAAAGACATAGAGTTTTCTAAGTCTCTTGGAACATGCTTATATGAACTGATAGCTATTGTGACAGCATGCACACGACCCATGAAAACACTAGCACAGAAATGGACTGAAATCCCCAACATTAGGTGAGAAATTATTGGCAGCTGTTCACTGCTTGTTGATTCAGAGTTGGTCTTCTTTAAAGATAGCATGGTCAGGCTCGAGTGCAAGAACTCACACTAAGAGATACCTGGGGGACACAATCTTAAATCATTAGACCTTAATATCTATTGGAGATCCTGGTGGCCAGGTTATGGAAGGTGCAGATAATGGAAGTGGTCTAAATATGATTATGATGTATTATATAAAATGTACAAAAATAGTAAAATACATATTAAAAATCTCAAATATTTAATTAAAAAGTAAAAAAAAATAATGAAAGATTCTTAAAAATCTTTAATGCCAAGTCCTGAAATATTTGTGATGGAGACAGAATTAAATGAATGTAACAAGCATGCAATTGCAGAACATATAACATTGCCACAGTTATATAATGTTCTCATCATAAGTAGAAAAAAATATAGATACTGCTATTATTCCTGATTTCCCAGAGTTTGATAGCATCCTGAAGTGGTGTAAATTTCTCTTTGGTATGATTTTATATTCCACTACATGTGTATGCTTAACTTGTTTTGTATATACAATTAAAGTGCTATAGTTTAACCAGCAGACACAAGAGACACAGGAGACAACACACAGGAAGCAGATGAGCCCAGACTAGGCACATGCACCACCCAATGGCATGGGCACTGCCAGCCAGAAGAAGCAACAACCCACACACCCAGCAGCATGGGCATAGCCAGCCAGTCAGAACAACACCTTACGTGGGCCCTGCATGAACAGTGGTGCGGGTGGAATTAGCCAGCCACCAGGGACATCCCAACAGACAAAGAAAAGATCCAGACAATCATACCAGAATACTTCAAAAACCTATACTCCACTAAATTTGAAAACCTAAGAGAAATGGATGAAAATCTCAAATCCTGGGAACCAACAAAGCTTAACCAAGAAGATATTGGCAGTTTAAACAGACCCATAACATTTGAGGAAATTCAAATTGTAATAAAAATCTTCCCAACTATAAAAAGCCTGGGCCCAGTTGGTTTCAGTGGATAATTCTATAAAACATTTAAAGAGGTCTTACTACCATTACTACTCAAACTGTTCAGAAGAATAAAAACAAAGGGAATTCTCCTAAATAGAAGAATAAAAACAAAGGGAATTCTCCTAAATTTTTTCTATGACTCCAGCATCACTCTAATACCAAAACCAGGCAAAAATACAAATGAAAAAGAAATACTTAGATGCAAAAATTCTCAACAAAATACTTGCAAATTAAATACAGAACCGCATCAAAAAGATCATCCAACATGATCAAGTTGGATTCATACTAGAGATGCAGAGATGTTTCAACATACATAGATCAATAAATATCACAAAACACATAAATGGACTGAAAAACAAAAAACACACATTCATCTCAATTGTTGCAGAAAAAGACTTTTACAAGATCCAGCATCCTTTCATGTTTATGAATCTTTAAATCCCAAACTCTGAAATAACATTTCTCTGTTAAATCATTGATTATATTATGGCTTTCTACAGCCCTAATAAACTAACTTGTGATTGTATATACATTAGTTAGAAATAACATAGTTTAACATGTAATATTGCTGTATTTCCATTACTTATTTCATTAACCATAAATAAATTTGAACAACTGCAGATTTTTTTAAATTAAATCTATATTTTTCTATTGCTCAGTTAATGAAAAATAATTATACTCTGCTCTCACATTTTTAGTACCTTTCAACTGAGATCAACTCATTTCTTTGTAATCCTTGTTATTATTTCATGTGCACAGATTTTCTATTTTGAAAAAAAAATGCATCTTTCAGCCACACCCACTGTAAATATTTCAGTTCAATTCTGATTTCAGTAATGTTCTTTGCAATGTAAGGAATAGCCATCTGAGAATAATATTCTAGCCAATGACAAAATTGTCACTAAAAGCAATACTCTATCTATATAAAGTCAATATTATATCTATATAATTTTTTTAATATCATTTATATGTATGTAATGGCTGTGCTGTATGAAGAGGAAAGTGAGAACCTGTGCTCTAATACTATGTGAGTATTAAAATTATTTTATGAAAGGAATGTAGTTCCTAATTATAAGTTCCCTTAGTACTGTGCTTTATCATATTGGGTTTTTAAGTTTTATTCTACAATTGTATAATTACGACTAATTGAGGGAGTGGTATGTGCTCTTAAGTGCAGGTGCCTACAGAGGCAGAGGGCAGAGGTCTCCCTGTAGCTGGACTCAAAGGCGACGTGTTCTGCCCAATGTAAGTCTTGGGAGTAGAACTGGAGTTCTCTGAAATAAGCTATATGCGATTTTAACAACTGCCTTCTAATTAAAGTATCTATCAACTAGTTTTTGTTCATTTAATACAGGATCTCATATACCCAGGGCTACCCCCCAACTTATCGTGTAGTACAGATAACCTGAACTTTTGATCTTACTGCCTCCAATTCTGAGTGTTGTGATTATAGGCATTTGACACCAGGACAGTTTTTCAAATATTTATACAATGTCAAGTTTTTTTTTTTATATGTCTGAAAAAAAAGTGGCATAGGAAATGTACAGGAATCTGTGATAACTTACTTTCCAAAAAGTAAGGGAACTTTCCTCAAAAGCACAAGAACATAAAATAAGATACAGAATCAGCTTCAAAGACATTCACTGGGGTAACTGAAACATTGGACAGTCAAGAGATCTTACAATTCTATTTTCACTTCAATTCCTGTAATAAAACACTCTGACCAATATCAACTTGTGGAGGAAAGGGTTTATTTGACTCACATCTCCCACATCACAGTTCATTATTTAGGGATCTCAAGGTAGGGACTCAGGGCAGGAACCTGGAAGCAGGAACTGAAGCACAGGACATGGAGGAACACTGCTTACTAGCTTGCTCCCCTGGCCCATGCTCAGCCTACTTTTTTTTTTTTTTTTTGGTCTTTTTGAGACAGTGTCTCCCTGTAGCTCTGGCAGTCCTGGTCTTATACAACACACAACGTGCCCATGGGTAACACATTCCACACTGGGTTGGGCCCTCTCACATCACTCAACAATCAGTCCAATGGAGGCAATTCCCGAGTTGAGGTTCCCTCAACCCAGGTGTGTCAGGTTGACAATAAATCTATCCAGCACACCTGATAAAATATAAGATATACAAGTGCTTATGAATTATTATGAAATATTTAAATACATTTTCATTCTTTTTAAGAAATAAAAATAGAGATAATTTGTTAT
>VZQC01008141.1:551302-567611 GCA_009823505.1 Rhizomys pruinosus
AGTTATATAAAATAAATCTAGTTATGTAAATGTATAAAAATAACTTTTTTATGTCATTAAAGGGAGACAATAGTTCATGGTTCATGATCAAGAGTTCCATAATAGAACACTAAATCAAGATTAAAGTCCTGGGGGCTGAAGAGATAGCTCAGAGGTTAAGAGCATTGGATCCTCTTACAGAGGATCAGGGTTCCCTTTTCACAACACAAATGGCATTGAATAAATGCTCATAACTTCATTTCCAGGGGACCTAACATCCTCTTCTTACCTCCAAGGCCATTGCATGACACAAGTGCACTTACATACATGCAGACAAATAGCTCACGCACATAAAAATTTTAAAAAATATAGAGTTTTGTGTCATTTACTGCTGTCTGACAAGTATAAGTCAATTTTTTCATATAGAGGTAAGGATGTGATGAGCTACTTTATATTATAATATCATTTTGGAGACCAAATCATATAATATACTTGGACTTGTTTTCAAGATTGTAAACTGACATATTATTGAAAAAAAAAACTCATTACAAACTCTTCTCAGAAAATCTTAGGTTTCATGATGTAAAAAAAATGACAAAAACTGTACCAAATAGGAAATTTCTATGATTATAAATATGGAAATATCAAAAGACATTTAATTCTTCTTAATGACTTTAATGTGAAATAGTACTGCGAAGTTTGTTAAAGAAGTAGACTGACAGGCAGACATGTAGATATACATATAGTTGTTTATATTTAATTTCTAAGTCTTCCTGAAGTGACAAGTTAAAAATATCTAAATTCTACATGTCATGTAATATGATTTCCAAGGCCTTGTTAGGCTATATTTTCAGTCCTATGTGACTTAAACAGTTGGTTTTTTTGTACATATCATATTGACATAGTAAGATTTATTTGAAAAACATCTATGATCTCTAGCTTGTGAATTAGCACCAAATTAAATTATATGCTTTAAAAATGAAAACAGAATAGAACAGAAGAAGTTCATATCTAATCCATGCTCAAAACCATAGATTTCTTCAAGAAGTAGTAATATTTTCCAAATGTAAATGTGAATGTAATAGTATTTTGCTATAAATTCAAAACGAGTTCAGGAAGTGTTTCCCATGAATTTGAAAACTAGTAATACTGAAAATTTCCCTTTAAGTTAATAAGTCAATTTGAGAATATCTTGCTGTTTCTGGAGCTAGATTAGAGCTAATACTGACCATGTAATTGTGCTAATTCCTTTCCATCATGGTAACAAATACTGAGAAAATAAACAGTGGTGAAAATATTTACTCTGGTTAATATATTGAGAGATATGAGTGCATTGCCATTTGGTTCTGTTGTTTCTCTGCCTGTGGCAAGGCCAAAATTTACCCTGGGCAGGAAAGATGTTTACATTACACAGTCAGGAAGTAAAAGTTAGTGATATAGAGGGGCAGAGGTTGAGTCAAAGTATAACCACAGGTTTATACTCAATTCTACCAAATATGCCATATCTTCTATATATTTTAACCATTTCCCATTACTGCAGTAGTAATGAATTTGGCATTTAATTAATAGAGTCATGAGGGCAAAGCCATTATGATTCAACCAACTCTCAAAATGACCCACTGTTGACGTCTAGTTCATCGGGGTCCCTGGGTAATGGTCGTGAAATAACCAGGACACAGGGGATGCAGAGCATAATAGGCAAGAGTCTGTGCAATTGCATGCCATGCTTTACTAATAACTTGCTTTTATAGACAACTAGGACAAAGATTACAGTCTTTAAGGTATCAATCAATACACAAAGTCATGAGATACAGTTTTTAAGCTATCAAGCGATACACAAAGTCATGAGATACAGTTTCTAAGGAACTTTTTTGAACAGTGTCTGTCATGAACCACTTCTTGGGAACAGAACATGTCTACTGGCCACTTCCTTATCTCAGAGAACATCTTGTGGGTAAATATTTTGAGAAGAGTGCAGGAGGTATGCCTCCTGCTATGCTTGGCTTGCCAAGTATTCTGCTTCTCATTTCTTCACCCGAAGTGACCTCAGATAGAGCTTGCACCTTATGCCACGTCTGTGTCTCCACAAGTTCCCCCTTTTTTGGTCTTTAAAGTAAGAAGTTTCATCTAGACTAAATTCATATTTTCTTGATTCAGCTTAAAACAACAAAGATATAACAAGCCAAATAGAATAATTACAATGGCTAAAACTCCAAACATGCCTCCAGCAGTATGAGTTATACTCTGTAACAATCCTTGAAGATCCGATCCTGTAAGTTTATCAGCAAATATTTGTGCATCAGTAGCAACATCCTCATTAAACATACTTTTAGCAAAAGTATCCTCAATCTCTCCTCTAAGTTTCATAACTTTGGCCCTCATAGATGTATTACCATGTACATAAGCTTGAAACTCCTTCCATTTTATACCAGTTTCATTGTATTGTAATTCAGTAATACGGAAAGTAGTTGAGTTCCAATCACATCTAAGATGCAATTGTTCTTGCAACCATAACTTCTTTCCCAACCATCCTACCGTTTGTTTGAATACATCTATTTCAGTTTGTAAGCATGCATCAATTTCAACTTGATGGGACCACATAGTACAAGAATCTTGATGCCATTTTTCTACAAAATATTCAGCTTGAATAGCAGTATGTAAAGCAATACCAGATACAGCAGCAGTTGTAATAACTGCAAAAAGGCTCAAAATTACAGCAACAACAATTCCTATCATGCGTTTGATATGTTTCAAAATCTTTTAAAAAATTCTAAAATTACAGGATCTAAAGGATTATGAGCCTAAGGCCTACCAAGATTTATAGGAATCCAAATGTGAGTTTTCTGTTGAAAAATCATTAAAGATTCATTACCATTTAGACTAACAGAGGAAAATAGTCTACATTCAATACAGGAAATATTAGATTAAAAACTGAAAGTTCCTATAAGAATTACATAAAGTTAAGGTACACAAGCAGTAATATTAGTACTACTAAAAATAGTAAAATTATAGGTGGCAGCTGACTGAGCAATCTCAGAAAATCTTCCACTAAATATATGTATTGGTTTGATAGCTGCAGCCAATTTCCACAGATGAGTCTGCACTGCAGTAGGAGATGTCAAAATGACCAATCGATTGTCTGCAATACCGCCGTCACCCCAAGCCATCATTCAGTTAGCAGAGATGGTGTCATTTTGTTTCAGGTCCTCGGTCATTCTGACGGTATCAAGCAAATTACAAGTAGTAGTATTCCATTCTGAACAAATTTTAATAAAGAGCCCATATGGTCCCCAATTGGCCCATCGGTTTTTAATAATTTTTCCAAATTTACCTAAGCATTCAGACCATTTAAATGACTTATATTTTAATCCAATATAAGTAAAATCAGGACAATTAGGCAATGACAAATACATTTCTTTGATGACAATATTCCATGTCTGATTTACAGACCATGCAGAAAGTCGTTGCAAACGTGTCTGGCTTTTGGTTATAGTTACCTTGGCAGTAACTAATGTTGGTACACCAAGGACAATCAAAATTCACCAGAGCCTAAACAAATAGGAACCTTTTCCATAGCACGAGTAAAGTTATATTTAGTGCCATCATCAATGTTAAAAGAAGTAAGATTATTCCATGAGAGAATCTTTGGAGTAGTATAAACTAGCAAATCCATATCCCCCCAATACATAGGTTCTAACATTGGAGGATTAGGAATATAAACCCAATAATTTACATTTGCTGCTTGGCCAGAAGGAGTAGCAGTAAGTAAAGCACACATGGTCCCAAACTAATTCTCAGCAGTAAAGTGTTTCCCTGTTTGTTGTACAGGAATTTGTCCCTGCCCTGCAAGGGATTTCACCTGACCCCACGTGGGCAGCGGAGCAGTACGATGTCTATGAGTTCTTTTTCGTAACGACAAATGAGCCATGGCAGTGATAGAGATTTCTTCTTCTAGGGAAGGATCATCATACTGCTGTTGAACTGCCGTCTTGACTTTTCCTTTTTTTTATTTTTTTAAATTTATTTATTTTTGTATGTGTATGAGTGTACTGTCTGCATGTAGGTCTGTGCACACATGTCGTGCAATGCTGCGGAGGTCAGAAGAGGGTCTCGGATTCCCCTGGAACTGGAGTTCTCTTGGAATTGGAGCTACGGACTTAGTCACCATGTGGGTGCTAGGGATCAAACCTGGGTCCTCTGCAAGAGCAGTCAGTGCTCTTAACTGCTAGGCTATCTCTCCAGCGCCTTGACTTTTCCTTTTAATCCATCTTCCTGGGAGACAAAATTGTCAGCCATCCTGTAATGACACAAATACATACCCTCTTCCTTCTGCTAACAATGTCCCTGATTCCCATTCTGAATCTTTTGCAATTTTACACCATACAGGAATATTAAGAGGTGTTAATTCCTGACTAATTTGAAAATGCTTTTCAGCTCTTGATAAAATATCCCCTTTAGGTAAATTCATATAATTTATGATAAATAAAGCCTGATGTAACAGAGCTCGCACATTTCTTCGTAAAGACCATAATGGAGCCATACCAAAATCTTCTAATTTCCTCCTTTTTAATTTTTTTATTTGTTGTTTTAAGGTATGGTGAGCTCTTTTTACTATAGCTTGTCCTTGTGGATTATATTCTATCCCAGTAATATGTAAAATATTATAAGTTTTACAAAATTCTTTCAATCTTTTAGAGGTATAGGCCAGTCCATTATCTGTTTTTTTATTTGAGTTGGACAACCCACAATAACAAAGACTTCTAGCAAATGTGGTATAACATGATTATTGATTTCCCCTGACAAAGCAGATGCCCATAAAAAAGAACATGCATCAATATTAACATGTACAAAGGCCAAACGACCAAAATCTGAGATATGAGCAACATCCATTTGCCAAATTTCATTAATTTGTTTTCCTCTTGGATTAACTCCACTTGGGTGTATTCTTAAATGTAGTGGTCGACAAATGGGACATTGCAAAATAATTTGTTTAGCTGGTCTAAAAGGTATTTTATATTGTATATGTAAATGATTAACATTAGTATGTAAATGAGCATGTTCTTCCTCTGCTGTATTAAACATAACGAGTCTATCTACCTGCTCATTTCCATAGCTAAGAAATTCAGGTAATTTTGTATGAGATCTAATATGTATAATAAATATTCTACCTTGTCTATTTCTTACTTCGACTTGTAATAAAGCAAATAAGGTTTGTAATTCAGGCTTAACTGTTTTAATTATTGCAGTAGGAATATTTTTAACAACACCCAGATTATATGGAGAATCTGCCACAATATTAATATTTTCTTCAAAATCCTGTAACACTTTTATTACCGCATATAACTCATTTTGTTGAACTGAGTTAAAATTAATTATTTCTACCCGGTATCTTTCTTGATTCCAATAAGCGCTCTTCTTTCAGGATCCATCAGTGAATATAGTGGGAGCTTTATTAAGTGGTTGCTCTGCTATTATATAATTAATTACAAATTCTTGACGTCTAAAATAATCCCATAATTTACTCTTTGGAAAATGATATAAAATTTTCCTGTAAAATTTATTAAATCTATTTGAAAATTTTCAGACATTTGTATTAAATATTTAATTTTATCTTTTACTAAAATAAATATTATATTTTTACAATCTTTTCCCATAAAAGCCATACATCTTTGTCCACCATTTTGTATTATAAAGGCAATCATTTCCTCATATGTTGTCAAATATTTAGAAAAGGTATGTCTATTATATATCCATTCTAAAGTAATTTCTTGTTGGGCTAAAATACCTGTAGGATATTGAAAAGTATTAACAATGTATAAACTTATAAGTTCCTCAGGTTGTATTCGTCCTAAAAATCCATCTTTTATACATTGTTCCACAAATTCTAATTCTTGTAATGCCAACGGTGTTAAACTTCTGGGGCTATATAAATCGGAATTTCCTTGTAAGGTTTGAAACAAATTATGTAATTGATAAGTGGTGATTCCCAATGATGGTCTTATCCAATTTATATCTCCTAATAGTTTTTGGAAATAATTTAAAGTATTTAATTTATCTCTTCTTATGGACATTTTTTGCATTTTGATTTGAGTTCTTTTAACTACATAGACTAAATAATTGACAATTTAATCCATTTGAATTTTTTCTTTAGCAATAATTAATCCAAATGGGGTAAAATATTTTGGTAATGATAATAAAATTTGTTCTAAATCTACTTTATTGGGGCTACAAATATAATGTTATCCATATAATGAGATATATAAACATGAGGCCATCATTTTCTTAAAGGGGCTAAAGCTTTGTTTACATAAATTTGACATATGGTAGAATAATTCATCATTCCTTGAGGTAACACCTTCCATTGATAACGTTCATGAGGTCCTTGATTATTAATCTGTGGGAGACTAAAGGCAAAGCACCTTCTATCCTCAGGATGAATGAGAATAGTAAAGAAGCAATGTGGTAAATCGATAATAATGATGGGCCAATTTTTTGGTAACATAGCAGGAGAAAGGATTCCAGGCTGTAATGTCCCCATGGGATACATGGAAGCATTTAGTCCTCTATGATCACTTAACAGTCTTCATTTCCCAGATTTTTTTTATTACAAATATAGGAGAATTCCAAGCAGATGTAGAGAACTCTATATTTCCCTTTTGTAGTTGTTCCTTAACCAGTGTGTGAGCTGCCACCAATTTTTCTTCTGTTAATGGCCATTGTTCAATCCATAATGGGTCTTGAGTTTTCCTTCAAAATTTTAAGGGCCCCATCTAAAAATAAAATTAAAATTGTAAATGTGCTCCCCATTGGGATAACACGTCTCCTCTAATAATTGTAACTGGGATATCTAATATATATGGTTTTAATACTTCTACTTGTCCGTCTTCTGATTCAATAGTTAGATAATTTTTACTTTGTTTAATAATATTTGCTGGTGCAGAACTTACACCTCTTATATTACAAGGAACAGAAGTAACAGGGCAGCGTGAATTCAAATCATTTTTCATAATAATATTTATATCTGATCCAGTATAAATTAAAGCATTTATAATTTTTTTATTTACAGCTATTTTTATTTTAGGTTGCATTTGGGTAATATTTATGGTCAAGAAAACATTTTTCTCATTAGTACTTCCAAAACCTCCTTGTCTTATATTTTATGAAGTTCTTATATGAATATAAGGTAATAGTAACATTTGTGCAATTCTGTCTCCCTTCTTAATAGAATAATCTGTTAAGGCTGTCATCACGATTTGAATCTCTCCCTGATAATCACTATCAATAAGTCCTAGATGTACTTGTATTCCTTTACTGGTTAAACTAGATCGTCCCACTAAGATACCAAAAGTTCCTGGAGGCAGAGGCTCATAAAATTCCTGTGGGAATTCTTTTAGGGAACTCTCCCCCAATTAATTGTTCATCTTTTATGGCCGGTATGTCCACTGCAGCACTGGCTGCAGTTGCTGGTTGTAAGGAGAAAATGGTTGGGAGGCCTCGTTCACTGTTCCTGGGCCACGAGGGTGGCCCACAAAAAAGTTTCCCGGTTGATTAACAAAATTAACCTTTTGGACAGGAAAGCCAGCATTATCAGTTTTTGACATGCATTCTCTAGCCCAATGTTTTCCTCTTTTACATTTAGGACAGATCTCGGGACCATGTTTATCATCCCTATTTTGCTTACATTGTCTCTTTAAGTGTCCAGTTTGGCCACATCCAAAACATTTCATGTTTAATGTTTTATTATTATTATTGGCTTGAGTCTGGAGAGAATGAAAAGTAGTTGCCATAGTTTCAGCAAACACTTGCATCTTGTGACTTTCCAATGTAATATCTTTACAGACTCTCATGTATTTATTGACATCACTGTTTTCTTTAATAGGTAAAATAGCTCTTTTACAGTCTTTATTAGCATTTTCAAAAGCAAGCATTTTTAATAATTGATGTCTAGCTTTACTTCCAATCACTGTTCTTTCTATAGTCTGTTTTAATCTAGTTATGAATTCCACTTATGGCTCATTGGGCTTCTGTGTTATTTTGGTCCATGACCCATAATGGTCTCCCATAGGTCTCATCCTTTCCCAAGCTTTCATGTCAGTTTCTCTGAGCTGTTGGTGAATTTCCTCAGGAGCATTAGCTTGCTGCTGAGGATCATCATAAGCCCCAGTTCCAGTAAGCATGGGATAAGTAATGGCTCTTAAGGCCGGATTGTTACTATTGGCATTGTTTTGAGCTTTATCAGCACTGAGCTCATGGAACCACATTTGCCATTGCAAATATTCTGGCTCTTTTAATAATGAACGGCAAACTAACGTGCAATCTTCCAGAGCCCAGTTATTGTAATGCCAAACCATTTAATTAAGTGTTTCTTTAACATAATATGATTGAGGTCCATATAAATTCACTGCTTTCCTTAATCTAGTAATATCATCTATATTAATACCCTGATAAACAGCAGGTTGAGCAATTCTGTTTTGTGGTTGTGGCCGAATTATGGGGTAAGAAAAAATTGGCATATCATCATCATTAGATTCAGATTGTTCAGACTGATCCAATGAAGAAGAAGATAAGTTTTCATGATTATATTTTTTATGCTTTCTCTGAGAAAACAACATAAGCAGTGGAGCACTCAGTTTTACTTTTGTTTTCGCTGAATGTGGTGCAGTTGTTCTTAACTTCTTAATTTCATCTTCTAATTTCTCTATTTTCTTTTTAGATTATTTCCCACCTTAGTAACTAGATCTCCTTGATCCGCTATTATTCTATCCTTAGTATTCTCATCCAGATTGAGATATTTTAGGGACAGAGTTGCTTCTTTAGGAACATTGGTAATGACTCGTTCCTCAGTCATTGCTATGAGAACAACATGGATCAAGGACCAGATTGACCAAAACCTGACTGGGATTTTTTACCTTGACAAACTGCCTTTCTACATTTTGTCTATTTTTTTCCAATTATCTACATCCAAAATCCATTCCTCAGGAAACCATGGATTATACTCAGTAATAACATGAAGACACATTTCTAAATCTGTAAAAGAAACTTGAATACCATGGGTTTTTAGTAAATGCTTAAGCATAGAAAGATAAGGAGAAGACTTACCTTGTCCCATTACCCTGTAATAAAAATTTCTTACCTATACTGACCGTCCTGACAACACTCTTTCAGTGTCCCTGTTTGGGCACCAATTGTCAATGTCTAGTGCCTCAGGGTCCCTGGGTAATGGTCATGAAATAATCAGGACACAGGGGATGCAGAGCAAAATAGACAAGAGTCTGTGCAACTGCATGCTGTGCTTTACTAATAACTTGCTTTTATAGACAACTAGAACAAAGATTACAGTCTCTAAGGAATCAAGCCATACACAAAGTCATGAGATACAGTTTCTAAGGAACTTTTAAAAACAATGTCTGTCATTAATCACATCTTCTTGGGAACAGAACATGTCTACTGGCCACTTCCTTATCTCAGAGAAAATCTTGTGGGTAAATATTTTGAGAACAGTGCAGGAGGTATGCCTCCTGCTATGCTTGGCTTGCCAAGTATTCTGCTTCTAATATCTTCACCCGAAGTGACCTCAGATAGAGCCTACACCTTAAGCCACATCTGTGTCTCCACAACTTACTTTTGAAAACTACAGAACTGGAGAGTAAATCTTAAACATATGAGCTTTTGAAAGATGATTTAGATTTAAGATGTAACACTCTTTGATGAAAGATTTTGTTACATCATTTTTTGTTTTTTAAACTTAACTAAATTTATTTCAATTAATAAAACAACATCCCACAATGCCTGACTTATAATATTTGTTCCCACAATAAAATACATAAGGCTTAGCACTTCTTAAAGAAATCTGGATTATTTAGCTCATATTTTGAAGGGTAAACATCCAGTCAGTGTCTGCTTCTGTTCTGACTCTTGAGGGAACAGAAATATGTGACAATTGAGCACATTTGAAAGTCATCATAATTCCAGAGAGAATGCAAGAGAAATGCTATGTTCAAATTCTCTCTTCATATATTGACTTATTCTGTGAATCTTCAGAAAACTATATCAATTCAATGCTAATATGTTTTCCATGCCTTTATCTTTCATTGTGTAACCCTCTTAAATATCCCAGCACATGAACATAGCAAAGCTGAGAGGAAGGGTCTAGCATATGAATATCCCTGGGAAAATGTCAAATCATATAGAAAATATAACATTCATTTTTACATATTAAAATTACATGTATCATAAACTAATTTTAGCTTTGGTAAAAAAATATCTATATCTATATCTATATCTATATCTATATCTATATCTATATCTATATCTATATCTATATCTATATCTATATCTATATATGTTATAAGTGTCACCAGAATACCGGGGCTCATTTTATCCATCATGAAGGCCAATGAGCAATGAAGCCCAATGAGCAGAGATAGTAATTGAATCACTATGTTCAGGTTTCATTCATAGAGCAGTAGTCTGAGAAGTCAGAATATTAATAGCTTCTTACTATGGAACCTCAGTGTGATGGTCACCTTTAATTTTTAAATTAACAAAACCCAGAATCACCTGGGAAGAGAATCTCAATGATTGCCAACATCAGATTGTCTTGTGAACATGTCTCTGGAAGATTGTCTTATTTAAGTTTATATGTGTGTGATTACCCAGACTATTGTGCAGGGCACCATTCCCTATGTAAGGTTTTCCAAACTGTAGAAAAGTGGTGAAATTGAGTTGAGCAGAAATGAGCAAATGAGGATTGATGCATTCATCTCTCTCTGCTCTTGAGGGTTAATGTGATGTCACTAGCTGTTTGAAGTTCCTGTGTGACTTCCCAACAATGACAGACTGTAAAGTGAAATTGTAAGCTGAAATAAACCCCCTGCTTATCTAAAGAAAGAAAGAAAGAAAGAAAGAAAGAAAGAAAGAAAGAAAGAAAGAAAGAAAGAAAGAAAAGAATACCACACATTTCATCTCAAGTCATGCATGCATTTGAGTTGGAGAAATCTGAGTGAAACAAAGGCAGTAAAACACTTAGGAAGTCAATGATGCCCCTCTGATGACATGGTGGTTAGTCAGATTTCTGAGAGCTGCATTTTCTCTATCTTAATGTTCATCTTTCCGTATACTCTTTTGTGTCTTTTATTTAGTATCTTTTATTTTGTATATTTTTATTTAGCTTCTAGTAATATATATATATATAATTTTTGTATTTTTTATATTATATAAACTGATGGTATTTACATCCCTTCCCCATTCATACCTCTTTAACTGCCTCCTGACAAATTGAATCTATTAACTTATAAATACCATTATGTCATATAGACTCTGATTTGTGAACCAAAATGTCCTTCACTCAGAGAGAAATAAAACAGCTATTTATCCAAAAGAATATTAATATCCATAATATACAAACAACTCAAAAGCAAAGAAGGAAGGAGACAATGACCCAATTAAAAAGTGGGCTAGGGACCTGAACAAAGAGCCCTCAAAAAGATAAAATAGCAATGGCTAAGAAACACTTTTACAAGTAGTCAACACTCTTAAAGAATAAGGAAATGCAAATCAAAATCATTTTAAGATTCCATCTAACTCCAGTCAGAGTGGCTAAGATTAAAAGAACAAGATGTTGAGTAAGGGGAGCCCTCATTGACTGCTGGTTGTATTAAAAACTGGTGCAGCCACTGAGGAAATCATTATGGAGAATTTTTTTTAATTAAAAATGGATCTGCAAAATAATCCAGTCATACTGATCCTTAGCATAAACTCAATAGACTCATTATATTTCTGAAATGCTTGCACAGCCATGTTTGCTACTACTCTTTTCACAATAACTAAAAATAGAAACAACCTAAATATTCCTCCATTGATGAATGGATAATGAAAAGGTGATGCATTTATAAAATAGAGTTCTATTTAGAGATTTAAAAAATGAAAATAAAAGCACTACCTGTTCTAGCAAGACCTGATTTTGCCCTCGAGAGGATGACACTGGTAAATGAAAAACTGAAAGGATCCAGGGGCTCCCACTCCCCCCAAAATACAAAGTGAGAGACCCCTGTGGACCCTATCCTCAATTGACCTTAAAAAGAAGCCTTGGTTAATCTGGGCTCACTTTGTGGCCTTAAGCATACAAAAGGAATGTAAAACTAGAAATAATAAGGCCTGAGAAATTGTACTTCAGATACAAAACTTGAGATCTTAATTCAAAGACAGAAAAAAGAGATAATACTGTTGTTTGGCCTGTCTTCAATTCTTACTGGCAAGTGCATCTACTCTGTGGCTGCCACTGCTTTTGCCATTCTTCAAAGACATGAGACACAGCTTTTTAATCCTCCAATATGGACAAAAGACTCATGTCTCTCCAAGAATCCTCTGAACTTTCAATGCCAGATGGGGGACTACTGAGATACCCAGGTTGTGGACTGAGCAGCTACAGGGATTTCAGTATAGACTGCCATTTTTGGACCACCTGGGCTGTATCATGGAGGCCAGTACAGGAAGATCAAGATGGGACGTATGCTTACCGGACTTCATTTGGGAGGCCATGGGAGGGAAAGACCTCAGTGTGGAGCACAAGGGCAAGATTGATGGTTGTTTGGGTTTGCCAAGAAGAAACCTTCAAACACTTCCTTAAGGAAAACATGACATCTTTTAGCAAAAAAAAAAAAAAAAAAAAAAAAAAAAGAAATAAAAGGAATATTCCTTTCAGGGATATGTGTGTATGTATGTATGTAATGTAAAGATTATATATATATATATATATATATATATATGCAATAAAAGTTAGAGATAACAACAAAAGAACTGGAAAAAAATTCTGGAAAGATTCAGAAAAAGATGCAAGACATATATGGCAAAGTGCAGAAACTCAGGTGGATTAGGGGACATCGAAAGGGAAGTGACTCTAAATTCGATTGAAAAATTATGTATGATGTATGAAAAAAGTTTAATAACAATAAAAAATAAATTAATTAAAAAATACAAGATCACGAAATTTGCACACCAATGGATGGAACTTTAAACTGTTTTACTAAGGGAAGTCACACAGACTCAGAAAAACTAGAGACATATGTCTCTCATTTCTGGATTTTAGATGTAAATCCTTAGATCTGAGTATGTACAGTGATATAGTAACAGGAACCAGGTAAATGGAAAGGAATTATGAGGATAAAGGGGAAGGAGTTGAAGAGAAGGGGATAGTAGGGGAAAAGTTTTATTAAGGATTAATTTGGAAAGGAGGGAATACTTTAACTGGGCATGGTTATACAAGGGAAATAAGAAGAGATATGTTTCTCAGATGGTATGAAAAGTCAGAGGGAAATGTATTAATTGGAATTACTACTGAAAAATACACATATGAGAAATATGAGTACATGTGTATAGCTGAGGGCTAGGTAACAAAATACACAGTGCCGGGAAGGAGAAACCTCCCTTCAAGCAGTTGGTCAGGGTAGTCCAAGAGACTCCCCAAACAACACGTGCTAGTACCACAGCCTTTTTTTTTTTTTTGTCATGTCATGTCTTAAGCTTTACAGGAGCATTGATGTATGGTTATTTAATAAACATGGCCAAACAATCATTCATAGCCTATAAGTCCCCAGAGAGGTCTGAGGTCTCCCTCCTCGACTCTCTTCTTTCCGTAAGGGAATGTTTACTGGCCTAAACTTCCTTTTTTGGAATACGGAGTCTAGTTTCTTTAAGGATTCACTTTTCACACTTCAGTGAAATTTTGTTCAGGATTTGAAGTAGGGGGATATTATGTAAGAACAAATAAATCATTAACAGTGTCTAATATGGATATTATTATTCTGAATTATAGTATATGGGGAATTGGATATGACTGGACACTGAATTGTTGGGTATGCTAAACTAGATAATATAATTATTGTTCTTCCTATCTACTATGTATTTTGTTATAAATTTTCTAATAAATCTTAAAAGTAAAAATATACAATATAAATAGAAATCATTATTTAAAGCCATGGAAAACACATTTTACATTTAAGTTGAAACAACAAAACCTTGAAAACTGACTAAGGATATTTAAAAAGCGTCTCTATGTGTTATTAACAATATTACTGTCAGGTTATTTTCTAAAAAATAGAGTGTGAGGGGCTGGAGAGATGGCCTAGCGGTTAAGAGCGCCGACCGCTCTTGCAGAGGACCCGGGTTCGATCCCCAGCACCCACATGGCGGCAGAGAACCGTCTGAAACTCCAGTTCCAGGAGAACTCCAGTTCCAGGGGAATCCGACACCCTCTTCTGACCTCCGCGGCATTGCACGACACGGGTGCACAAACTTGCATGCAGACAGTACATTCATACACATACAGAAATAAAAAAACGGTGGCCTTAAGTGTGCGGAAAGGGAAGAAAAACACACACAACACAACACAAAAGGAAAAAAAAAATAGAGTGTGAAAGCAACTTCAAAATATACAATTAAATGTAATCATATCTATCTCCCTTGTCTCTTATCTGAAAGACAGATCAATATTGGGAATAATACCTCAGAATCCCTACAAAATTATTTGTTTTAAAAGTATCCTTGTTATGGGGCTGGAGAGATGGCCTAGTGGTTAAGAGCACCGACTGCTCTCGCAAAGGACCCGGGTTCGATTCCCAGCACCCATATGGCGGCCGAAAACCGTCTTTATCTCCAGTTCTGGGGGAATCCGACACCCTCTTCTGAACTCTGCGGCATTGCACGACACGGATGCACAAACCTGCATGCAGACAGTACATTCATACACATAAAAAATAAATAAAATTAAATAAATAAATAAAAGTATCCTTGTTAGTGTTTCTATTTGTACTATTTTTTATGCTTTTAGATAACAACAAATTTCTGACTGAACAGAGATGGTGACAGATGAATGCAGGCCTGAAATTTAAAATTAGTAAAGTTGATATAATTTGATATAAAAACTGAATCTGATAAATCGTTATGTGGGTAAAATTGCCAGCAATAAAATTTACAGTTATTTTGTTGTTTATAGTGATCTGTTCTTAAGGGAATTTATTTTAATTTCACTTTTTGTCTCATCTAAAATTAAACCTGAAAACTGTTAATACAACAACTTAAATATTCTTTCTTTCTGTTTTTGTATTGAGTGTATGCTCTAGATGTAGGATATTTCATTGAGGTTTTCCATGAAGGGTTTACATTAAGGGTCACAAATGTGCATTTCTGGTTTTATTAGACCAGAGTTTAATAAAAAAGACACTGTTAGAAAAACCATAGTATAGAATATAAATTGATTTATTCTTTTCATAAATTTTTTTTAGTTTTGATTCAGCTAAAAGAAATTAAATTTTTTCACTGATTTTACAAAGTGTACAATTGTTTTGGTTTCTATTTAGGATCACAGAGTCATTAAATGCACCTGGTATATGCAAAACATAGTGATATGAATGAGATGCACTTTCTTATTGCCACCTTTTCCCTTAACTGCATTATTTCTCTTCAACCTTATTTTTAAACAATGAGATCCCGAAGGTCTCACCAAGCACAGGCAGTATTGGAAACCAAATTCTTTTTATCTCATTATATTTTCAACTATGTGATACAGTCTTTAAAAGAATCACCAAGAAACTGTATTTAGAAATGTAAAATCATAAAATCAAATAAAACAATGTGTATAACAAAGACAAACATATTTATGAATAGTTGGATACTTTATAGTTTCATCACCTTTGTCAAAAAATGGATCATTAGATACAGAACTACTCCAGAATATGAGACTGATAAATGCAGACAAATCAACAAATCATTAGTTGTCTTGCAAAAAATAGCATAAGATGTACTGAAATAATCTATTTTCTCTTTTCAAAAGCCTTATCTAATTTTTGAAACCATGACATAATAATGCCTGCAAAAAGAAAGACCTTACTGTACTTTCATTATAGGAAAACATAAACCACTATTGGATATCAAAATAATAAACGTGGTTTGATACTCAGTGGTAGAAAAAATGATAAGTAACTTTGAAATAATAACGGCATTGGATTATAGAAAATACAGACATGAATCCCTATGTGCTATGCTACCAAGTCCATATATTAGAAGTAAATATATGCTCTAAAATAATATTTTACTTAATAATATGAAAATTCATATGTCAGCAGAGTCCCAGCATAAATATTTCGATACAGAGAAAAATTGCTGGAATTTATGAAATTGGAAAAAATGTTATATTGGAAGTAAAATAATGTAATTGTCATGTTTTCAAAATTGCCTTACTGGCTTTGTTACACTATAATGCATACTTTTAATAATCAAATCAATGAATAGAAAATAAAATGAAACACAGAATGACTTTAAATTGATATATATA
>VZQC01008141.1:567712-620532 GCA_009823505.1 Rhizomys pruinosus
TATATATATATATATATATATATATATATATATGATTGCAATGCAAAAAAGGGGGTGTGTGCTCACTAAGACACCAGAAATTTTAGTATTTGTAATATTTCTATACAGTGATCTGGAGATATGGTGAATAACATATTATAAGTGAAAAGAGAATGTTTCATTATGTTGTGTTTAAAACAAAACTTTAGAAAAATATTCACAAATATACACACATGTATGTACATATGTATGTAAGTATGTAGTGAATGTATGAAGAAGCAGACAAATGAACTAGATTGCTTATGTCAATTACCTCAGTAAAATTTTTGGTATTATATATATATATATATATGAGGAAATAATAAAATAATTGAAAGATAGTAATATACTTTGAATATATTTACCAAAATTACTCCTCATGTCCTCCCATGACATGACATCTATTACAGAATAATATACACCTTAGTTTTCACTATTCTTTGGAGTGATTTTTTAAATATTTTTTTAATCTTATTTATTTTTTATATGTATGAATGCACTGTCTGCATGTAGGTTTGTGCACCCGTATCGTGAAATGCCGCGGAGGTCAGAAGAGGGTGTCAGATTCCCATGGAACTGGAGCTAAAGACAGTTCTCAGCCGCCATGTGGGTGCTGGGGATTGAACCCGGGTCCTCTGCAAGAGCAGACGGTGCTCTTAACCGCTAGGCCATTTCTCCAGCCCTGGGAGTGATTTCTTAAGTGTGACTTTATTTCCCTATTTTTGTCAGTTTTTATAATTTGCTCACTTTCAAACTTCAGCCAGAATATAACACATCCATTTTAATATGCTTCTGGAAGGATGAAACAGTTGCATACTTTTTCTTTACCGTTTGTTTTGCCTGTCACAAAATAAGCTGAATGTTTGCAAGAAAGAACTACTGAGATATAGGGATCTAAGTATCCAATGTATTGTGTTCTTTTTCATTCTAATTTTTTTTACTCGGGGCTGGAGATGTTGCTCATTGGTAGAGTGTATTCCTAGCATCTGCAAGATTCTGTATTCTATCCCTGTAGCCTCATATAAAAAATAAGAACCACCAAAAATTAATCTTATTTTTCCTATTCAATTAATATAGAGATCGCTCCATCTCAACTGTTATACTTCCTTGTTATTGTAGAATTAGATGTGTTGTCTGTAACATAATTAGTTAATAATGTGAATGTAAGCCTTTTGATTTCATCTTTACCTCTGTAAGTAGTACTCTCACAAACATAAATACACCTGTAATGCCACTATATTCTTAGTAGTGCAGCTCTCATCTTCCATGTATGTTTGCAATTCAATATACTTTATAAATAGCTCTAACTAAAAAAAGTATCAAGTATCACGAATCTTAAAATCTGGGCTGGAGGGCTGGAGAGATGGCCTAGCGGTTGAGAGCGCCGACTGCTCTTGCAGAGGACCCGGGTTCGATCCCCAGCACCCACATGGCGGCCAAGAGCCGTCTGAAACTCCAATTCCAGGAGAACTCCAGTTCCAGGGCAATCAGACGCCCTCTTCTGACCTCCGCGGCATTGCACGACACGGGTGCACAGACTTGCATGCAGACAGTACATTCATACACATACAGAAATAAATAAAATTAAAAAATTAAAAAAAATCTGGGCTGGAGAAATTGCTCAGTTGTTAAGAGCACTGACTGCCTTGCAGAGGACCTTGTTTCGATTACCAGACCCCACATGGTAGCTAACAACTATCTTTAACTCCAGTTACAGGGGACACAATGCTCTCTTCTGACCTCCAGGAAAATTGTATCACATAGGAGCAATATTCTCATACAAATAGAATTAAAATAATAGATGAAAGGGTTACATTTTATGACATCCTTTTTTTCTTCACTTTTTTTCCATTTATAAAAGTACTGTTTTGACATAAATGCACGGTCATTCATATTGTACTGATACTATTATATTAGATCATTGTAATGATGATTTTATTATTTTTTTGTCTTTTTGAGACAGGGTCTCCCTTTATACACAGATGGCCTGGAGCTTGCAATGTAGACCAGGCTGGTCTTGAACTCACAAAGATTGGCCTACCTCTGCCTCCTAAGTGCTGGGATTAAAGGCATTCACCACCACACCCAGTAATTTTATTATTTTTATATTTGCATTTGCCATTTAACTGTTTGCCAATTAATACACATTTTCTACAGTATTATCATATTACAGTTAATACCTGAATAAAAAAGCATGACTCTTAATTTTAGACTTAAAGAATGGCACCAAATTCAGATGACACACATTCCACAAGATGTTTCTTGGAACTGTGCCATGGATATGTGTGCTGGAACTGGACCCTGGAACTATACTCGGGAACACTGTCATTGAGCCAGATCTCATCCATAACTTTATTCAAAACCATTTTTTCAGAGTTCAGTTGGGGGACTTGAAACATTAATTCATCCTTATCACAAAATCTTGTTTTTTTTTTTTTTTCAGCACTAGTTCTAGAATAGCTCAAGGATCCAAGGTGAAGCTTCCTTTCTCAATCTTTACTCTTTTCAAGGAAGATGCTTGTACTCTCTTTCAGTTGACTTTCATACTTTGACATGTTATTTCCCAATTAAACCCAGATTCATTCCTTTTGAATGATTCTTTGTGTACCATAAAAATCGAGCTTCCCAGGACAAAAGAACACATGATTCTGTGAGTTTTCTAAGACCAATTAAAAGTCATTAGTTGAGGAGCTATTTCATAAATCTCACCTTACATTTTACACATTTACTAGCCTCTTTTTTTCCATGTTGATACTGTTTTATTTTATTTTTCTGAGACAGGGACTCCCTTTAGTCCCAGCTGGCCTGGACCTTGCTATGTAGAGCAGGGTGGCCATGAACTCACAGAGATTGGCCTGCCTCTACCTCCTGAGTGCTGGGATTAAAGGCATGTGCCACCAAAATATTAGTTTCATCATCACATATATGTTGAATGGAAATGTATAGCAACAAATTACAATGAATGTTGCATTCGTCATGGGAGTTCATAAAATACTAAGTTCAGCTACAATGATGCAGACAAATAATCCAAACACTTGAGCTGTTAAGGCTGGAACAGCATGATCTTGAGGGAACCTCTAAAAGTCAAGCTCCTATTTTTGTCAGTGGAAGCATTTTTCAATTTGGAGATGTATACCTCAGTGGAAGCACATGTTTAATATGGGCATGACCATACATGTAATCCCCATTACTGCGAAATCAACAAAAAATAACAACAGTATTTTTCTTACTCTATTTTGATATGCAATGGAAAATATGAGATACTGGAATGACCTTATTAATGGATATAATCTTAACTATTTAAAATGTTTTCGTTATTTTTATTAAGCGTTGTAGTTTCATAGCACAGTTCTCAATCACAGACCTCCTCCCCTATCCATGCCCCTCCAATCCCCCACCAGAACTCATGTATTCTGCCATACAAGGTAAGACCTATTCAGTCAAGCATTTACATCCAGATTTCTTTAAGTAAAATTTAATTCAATATAGTCTAGTCAGCCCAACTAGAGATTGCAAGTAAGGCACACTCTCCTTCAGGTAGTAGCAATAAGTCTTCAATATTTCTCAGTCTAGGGTTGGCCCATCACCCATTTCTTCCCTCCACTCTGGATTCTTCTTTAATTGAGCTGGCATAGGACCTGTGTTCAATGACACCATTGCCTAAATTTCACATGTTCAAATTTCCAGTGTTGACCTGACATCCTCTCCTCCCTTGTGTTCATGAACCAGCCTTGGCACTTACATACTTTTTGCAAAATTCCCTAAGCAATGGGTTGGGAAGGTTCAATACAGTTCTCTTACCCAATGACACACACTCTACTGTTCCCAAAATAACACAGGTTACTGCCGAAGTTCTTGGTTATCTTCCAGAATTAAAAGATAAGACCCAGCTGGGGGCTGGAGAGATGGCCTAGTGGTTAAGAGCGCCAACCGCTCTTGCAGAGGACCTGGGTTCGATCCCCAGCACCCACATGGTGGCCAAGAACCGTCTGAAACTCCAATTCCAGGAGAACTCCAGTTCCAGGGGAATCCGACACCCTCTTCTGACCTCTGTGGCATTGCACGACATGGGTGCACAAACTTGCATGCAGACAGTACATTCATATACATACAGAAATAAATAAAATTACTAATAATAAAAAAGATAAGATCCAGCTCCTGAAGGCAGGGCATAACTTTGGACACAGAAATTAGAGCGATGGACCAGGAACTGATGTGGAAGCCTTCTACCTGAAGTTTAGTGCTTAAAAACATAGATGATAATAAACAAACTCCTAAGGGAGAAAATTAATCAACAGTTCAACACACCCATAAAGGTTAATAACCATAAAAGTTGGCAAAGCAAACAATCCATATTGGTTCAATGGTGGCACTATTATCCAGGGTGTAATCAACAGCTACCTAATTGATCTTTAAAATCATCTCAATAGGAATGATCTCACTGGTGGCACTGTAATTGTAACCAAATACACATGGCTGGAGAGGTCATTGATCCAAGACAAAAAAAATGTAGCTCTGTCATATCTCCAAAAAAATGATATTTCTTACCATTAGCTAAATATGTAGGGCAAGCTTACTGTGAACCACTCCTTAAGGAAGCTTATTGTAACAGATGGAGGCTACCTCAGAGTTCCACAACTGATCAGACACAGAGAATATACTACTAGGAGATGCTCAGTCCTGGGTGAAAGATCTACAGTCGAANGAGACCCTTTCTCAAGAAAACCAAAAAAAAAAAAAAAAAAAAAAAAAAAAAAAAAAAAAAAAAAAAAAAAAAAAGAAAAGAAAAGAAAAGAGTGGAGCTAGGTGTAGAGAGAAAATTAATGCGCACTTCAACCCTGACCTGTGATGCTTTCTTATACAACAATGTGAAATGCATACAGAAGGCCACAAATGACCGAGTTTTGGAGAATAGTTTTTATTTTATATGTATGAATGTATTGCCTGCATGTGTCTAGGTCCACCAGTGCTGTGTAATGCCTGTGGAGGTCAGAATGTGTGGGATCCCTTGATACTGGAATTATGGACAGTTGTGAATGACCATGTGGGTGCTGGGAGTTAAACCCCAACCCTCTGTAAAAGTAGTCCTTGATTTCTGAACTAATTACTCATAACTAACTCCAGCAAAATAATTGCTCTTGGGTCTGATGAATAGGGTACCTCTTTGGCAATCTCAGTTTGGTACTTCACCTACAAAGTTAACGAATGAATGTTAGTAAGCTTGAAAATTATCCCAGCAAGATACTGCAAGCAGGACACACACTAATTTCCATAGGCAACAGTGGAGTTTGGGAAGGACACTTGATCTTGGAGGAATGAAATGATAAAGATGAAAACGCTGGATGGCCTATGGAGATAACCGTACTGCCCTAGGAACTTGTACATCCCCAGTGAAGCTAAATAAACCATTTAGATTATATTATAGTTGTGGCCTGACCAGGGCACTTAGTGGTAGAAAGAGGATTCCTGACAAATTTCCATCATTTTCATCTGCACAGTGTGAAGACACAGACAGCTCCATCAGCATAGGCTAAAGGAACTGTAGATACTTTGCCTGTTCTGTAAAACAGACAGTGCTGACAGATAGCTAGGAGAACTACTGTCCTACAAATTTAAGCTCACGTTTTAAAACATGATTTAAGAGCGTATGTGATCAGATGATTATTGTGTTGGAGTAATAATAAGTGCTTCGATTAGTATGGATAATTTATAAAAATTGGAGTTTACTTTTGGGGAGCTTGATTTCTATAATTAATCATTTACATGTTAACTGTTTTGGTGATTTTGCTTTGTTTGGCACCTTGGGTGCTACACATTCTTAGCAAAGAAATTATGGCATCATATGATACAAAAGCACAAGAGTCAGAGCTTATACCTGCAGGTACAAGAACATGAGTACAGATAAGCCATTACTTAAAAAATATTCCAAAATGCTTCATGTTCCTAATACTGTACTAAGGAACATTTTCAGCTCAAGAATCCTGTAAGATATTTTAAGACAGTTGCAATATTTTTGTAGATATTGAACTCCCTTGGTTACATACTTTGTAACTTTCAAATTTAATAGTTTATATGTTGACACTTTTTTTTTTTTTTTGGTCTTTTTGAGACAGGGTCTCCTTGTAGCCCCAGCTGTCCTGGAACTCATTCTGTAGATCAGGCTGACTTTGAACTCACAAAGATCTGCCTGCCTCTGGCTCCCAAGTGTTAGGATTAAAGGCATGCACCACCATGCCCAGTATATATTTTATTTCACCTATGTTATTAAAATTATATTAATTGGAAATGTGTGTTATGTTTTCTTTTGCAGATTTTGTTTCTGGTTTTAGCAAAGAAAATGTATAATTATAAGCTACATTTACACTATTCTACATATATTAGGATTTTTTTTATAATTCACAGCCTTTTCCCATATTTTTACCCTGAAATATTGAAAAGTAGGATTTTATTAATTTCTTTGACTATCATTAACTTGTACATTAAGAAAGAAAAAAATATTTACAAATTATAAATGCTTACAGTATTTTTCCTCTAAGATCTCTTATGAATACTTTGTTCAAATAGTATATTTCTCTGTTCCTACAAATTTCATAGAAAGGCTGTATAAGGTTTTTTGAATGATAATAGTTTTTATTACCAGAATTGTGCTTTTGTCTCAACACTTTTAAGTCATGTCCCAATAAAAATCAGCATGCCAAAATATATTAATAAATTATGATTTCCTTCTGTATAAAGTGAGGATAAGGCTGTTTAGATGTCTATTTCACAGGATATGACTAAGATTTAATTTGTTCAATAATATAGTGTTGAATACATTGCAACATCTCATAAAGGTGTAATTACAAAACAAATAAAGTTCCTATTATTAAAATTGTATTTTATTATTTTATTCAATAATAATCAAGAGGGATTTTTGTATATTTTTAAAGGAAATTTTTATTGAAGCTTTGTGTACTTCATACAAAATTTCTAATCAAATCTATACATGTTACCCCTCTTTGCCCCACCCCACCCCACCCCACCAGAGCTCATGCATTCTGCCAAACATGTATTACATCTTTTTCTCAGTCTCTTTTAAAATTTTTGATGCAGAAGTTTACTCTTTCGAGCAGAAATTCACCGTTTCAGTCAGTTTTTGACCCAGTCTTTTGTTGTTGTTCCTTCCAATTTGCATCGCACTAAAATATAGATATATGCATACCACATATAACATAAGTTTTAGCATCTTCAGCTTATGAGTTTTTTTTTTCTTTACTGGGTTGAAAGATGTCATATTTGAAGTCTCCTCCTTGGCAAGCCAAAATAACCATCAGTTCTGCCAAAATCCCAGTAGTATCTCAGACCACAAGTTGGATCTCTCAGCAGTCCCCATCTGGCACTGAAGATTTGGAGGATTCTTGGAGAGACATGAGTCTTTATTCCATAATGAAAGGTTAAAAAGCTGGTACCAGAGAATGGGCTGTTGGCTGTGAAGAAACTGACCATGTGAGTGTTTGGAGAAACGTGGAAGACTTTGGAAATTTGGGCTAGAAAAGCCATTGACTGCTATAAACAGAGCTTAAGGACCCATTCTAGTAGAAGCTTGGAAGAAAACAGTGCTGCAGGGGGCTGGAGAGATAGCCTAGTGGTTAAGAGCAACAACTGTTCTTGCAGAGGACCTGGGCTCGATCCCCAGCACCCACATGGCAGCTGAGAACCGTCTGTAACTCCAATTCCAGGAGAACTCCAGTTCCAGGGGAATCCAACACCCTCTTCTGACATCTGTGACATTGCACGACACGGGTGCACAAACCTACATGCAGATGGTACATTCATACACGTAAAAAATAAATAAAATTAAAAAAAAGAAAAAACAAAAGAAAGCAGTGCTGCAAAAAATGTAGTTCCAGAGAAATATAAAGACTTAAATAGCAACTGGAATATTTTGTCAAAGAGTCTGGATGGACTTTGCCAACAGGCCAAATGCTTGCATGAAGCTAATTTAAAATGTAATGGACTAATTTCTTTGGTGGAGGATATTTCAAGACAACCTAACATAGAAATGGGGGTGTGGTTGTTAATGGTGAATATTATACAGATCTACCTTGAAAAAGAGCAAATGGGGCAGAAAAAATGCAGAATGTACAGTTTGGATTGGAAAAGTGCACTAAGCAGCTTAATGTTAGAGCCAGGACATGGGAAGGAGAAGATCCCTTTGATAAGGAGATTAAAGTGGTTAAGGAAAGGCCTAGAGATTTACAAGTAAACAATAGAAACAGTACCTTCAGGGCAAGACCATACCCAGCTAAGACTCCAACTTTTGAAAGGAAAACACTGAAAGGGTTTTCTGCTCCAAAAAGTCCAGGGCAGAAAATTTGTGAATGTGGTTGAAGTAGGCCAGAGTCCATCCCAAACTTGCAGCCAAACTAGGCATTTTCTTTCACGTGGTGCTCCCTTTAGAGGTATGAAGGATGCAAGAGTGAAGGGCTCATCAGTTTTTCCTCCGCAGTTTCAGAGAGCTGCTGAAGCCAGGCAGAATGCAGCAGGGATGTCCCTCCATAAAGAAGACCCTGATAAGCCATTGCTTGAAGTTGTGAAGGTGAAACTGTGGGATATTTGCCAAGCAGAGCTGCATACAGGGAGTGGTACCAGTCTAAGAAAGAGATGTATGTTGCACGCAAAGCTGGAAGAGCTGAGCCATCTAAGCCCTTTGGAAGTAAAGTCCCAGAAGTTACACATGGAGCTACTGGATCTGTGAATGCAAAACATGTTAATATAACGTGTCAAGAAGTTTTCATCAGAGTGGAACCATTAAAACAGACAAGGAAAAATTACTTACAAACTGAGACACTGGGCAAAATTTGGTCACAAACTAGAAAACTGAGCTTTGTATTTATTCACAGAAATGTAAAGAGAAATGTTCAATAAATAAAGTAAAGCATAAAATATTTAAGTTAGCCAATAAATTTACCCAAATTAAAAGAAAAGGTTGAATTTCTTAATGCTATGTGAACTTTTAAAGAAATATATCCATTTAAATTTATTTCATAAATGCTTTTAATTTTTAAAACATTTTATTTTATGTGTATGTGTGTTTTCGTTGCATTTATGTAATTTTACCAACTATGTGTGGTGCATTTGCAGTAATGATAGGGCATCAGATCCCTTGGAATGAGAATTAAGAATACTTGTTAAGCACCATATTGGAATAGTGGATTAAACTGAGAATCTTTGCAAGAGTAGCAAATACCAACACCTGCTAAGCCATTATACATACTTTTTATATGATGAGCTAAATGTTTTTTTCTAATTTCACTAGTCACTTTCCCACAAAAATGGTAGGTAGGGTTTTATTTATTGTCACTTTTATTTTCTGGGGGATTTTGTTTAAATACAAATCTAGGCCACAAATGCAGGCAGAAAATAGGTTAAAGACAAGCAATATACATCTTCAGTAATAACCTTAAATAATAATGATCTGACATCCCTAATAAAGAGACACAGACTGGAAGAATGGATTAAGAAATTGAATCTATCTTTCTGTTGTCTACAAGAAACCCTTTCAAGGACTTTCAAGGACAGGCACCATCCTAGGTGAAAGGATGGAAAAAAGAATTCCAAGCAAATGGTACTAAAAAGCAAGCAGGAGTTACTATTCTAATAGCAGACAAAATAGACTTCAAATTAAAACTAGTCAAAAGAGATGAATAGGGTCTGTACATTCTTGTCAAATTAATAATTATCAATAAAGATTTCATAATCATAAATATATACACACCAAACTCTGGGGCACTGAATTCATAAGTACAAATCTACAGGATTTCCAGGCACAGATTAATCCCAGGACACAAATAGTGGGAGACTTCCATACCCCACTGATCCCATTGGATATGCCACCTGGACAAAGAATAAACAGAGAGACATCTGAGTGGTACAATATGATACACCAAATGAACCTAACAGATAATGATTATTCCTCTCGAACATCAAAAAATATACTTTGTATTTGGCACCCCATTGCACATTCTCCAAAACTGACCATATATCCCAGAAAAATGCAAAAAATAAATTGAAATAATTCCTTGCATTCTATGAGGAAACAATGCAGTAAAGGTGGATATCAACACTAGAAAGAGCTCTACTAGCTACAAGAACTCAGGGAGAATAAACAACACATTCCTGAATAATGAACAGGTCAAAGGAGAAATAAATGAAGAAATACAATTATTTCTGGCACTAACGAAAAAGGATGATACAACACAACAAAACCTATGGGACACTTTAAATGCAGGCCTAATAGGGAAATGTATAGCCCTAAGTGTCTTCATTAAGTAAACAGAAAGAGCACAAATAAATGACCTAACACTGCAGCTAAAAACACTTGAGAGACAACAACAAATGAATCCTAAACCCAACAGCCAGAGAAAAAATCAGAGGAGATATTAATGAAATATGTTGGAGAGGTTGTGGGGAAAGGGGAACACTCATCCACTGCTTATGGGAATGCAAATTTGTACAACCACTATGGAAAGCACTGTTTAGAACACTTAAAAGACTCAGAATGAGCCTACCACCTAACCCAGTCATACAAATCCTGGGTATATACCCCAAAGACTCATCCTACTGCAAAGATACATGCATGTCCATGTTTATTGCCACTCTCTTCACAATAGCGAAGAGCTGGAACCAACCCAAATCCCCCTCAACAGACGAGTGGATTACAAAAATGTGGTACATCTACACAGGGAGTACTATTGAGCAGTAAAGAAAGATGGCATTATTAACTTTGAAGGTAAATGGATGGAGCTTGAAGCCATTATGCTGAGTGAAGTAACAAAGTCCCAGAAAGACAAATGGAGACTGCTTTCCCTCATTTGTGGATGGTAACACCAAATCCCCCAGATGAAAGGCAAGCTGAATTACAATATTGTTATATTTCTGTTTATCTGAAGGCAACTGTGTTGTTATAATGTGAATCTCTCAATGGGCTCTAGAATCCACCCACCAATTATTATCATACTCTGTAATTACTTTATATGGGTGAGGAATATGCATCTGTATTTTAGAGTCATATAAAATTAATGGAGGAAAATGTGAATTCCTAAGCATAAAAAATCACAGACTGAGAAAAAGATGCAGGATAATTGTGGCAGAATGCATGGTCTGGGGTGGGGTGGGGTGGGGGGAAGGGAAAGGGAAATGTCCATGAACTGAATTGAAAAATGATGTATGAAATACACAAAATATTAATAAAAATGGAGATAAAAATTCTAAAAAAAATTTTAAAATAGAAAGAAAGGAAAACAATAAAAAGAATCAATGAATCCAAGACCTGGTTCTTTGAAAAGATAAGTTAGATAGACCTCTAATGAAGTTGAACAAAAGAAATAAAGACCTAATCCAAATCAGTAAAATTATAAATTAAAAGGGAAAAATCACAACAGATAAGGAAAAGATCCTGACAGTCGTACAGGTATATACTCTACAAAATTTGAAAACCTATACTCTACAAAATTTGAAAACCTAAGAGAAATGGATGAATATCTGAAATCATAGAATTCACAACAGCTTAACCAAGAAGAGATCAATAGCTTAAACAGCCTATAAGGATATTGAAACTGTAATAAAAAAAAAAAAAAAAACTCCCAACTAAAAATAAGCTTAGACCCAGAGAGATTCACAGCAGAGTTATATAACACATTTAATGAGAACGTACAACCATTACTACTCAAATTATTCAAAAGGATAGAAACAGAGAGAAATCTCCGAAATTCCTTCTATTAACCCAGCATCACTCTAATACCAAAAGTAGACAAAGATGAAACCAAAAAAGAAAAGTATAGACCAATTTTATTAATGAATGTAGATGTAAAATTTCTCAAAAAAATGCTTGCAAACTGCATACAGGCACACATAAAAATGAACATCTATCATGGCCAAGTTGGATACATACCAGTGATGCAGGGATGGTTGAACATGCCTAAATTAATAAATGTTATAAAGCACATAAACAGGCTGAAAGACAATGTCCCCATGGTTATCTAAATTGCTATGGAAAAGGCCTTTGACGAAATTCAACATGCCTTCACGTTTAAAGTACTAGAGGGAATAGGAATAAAGGGAACATTCCTCAAAATAATTAAAACCATATACAACAAACCCACAACCAACATTATTCTAAATGGGGAAAAATTAGAAGCATTCCCCTTAAAGTCGGGAACCCAGCAAAGCTGCCTTCTATCTTCCCTCCTTTTCAATATAGTGCTTGAAACACTTGCTAGAGCAACAAGAAAATGGAATTTAAAAAAGTATTAATTGGGAACGAGGAGGTCAAACAATCCCTTTTTGCAGATGACATGATATTTCACTGAAGGGACACCAAAACCTCCACCAGAAAAATCCTAGAAATGATAAACACATTCAGTAAAGTGGCAGGATACAAAATTAAAATAGAAAAACCAGTAGCCTTTCTTTATACAAATAACAAACAATTGGAGAAGGAATACACGGAGACTTTCCCATACACAATAGCCTCAAAAATGTATCTAGGAACAAACCTTACCAAGGACACTAAGTATCTTTACACAAAAAATTTAAATCCCTGAAGGAGGAGATTGAAGACACCAGAATATGGAAGGACTTCCCATGCTCATGGATTAAAAGAATTAACATAGTAAAAATGACCATCCTGCCCAAATTAAAATACAGATTCAATGAAATCCCATTTAAAATGCCCATGAGTTTCTTCACAGACTTAGGGACAATAAAACATCTTAAAGTTCATATGGAAAAAAAAAAAAGACCCTGGATAGCCAAAGCAAACACGAGCAGAAAGAGCAATGTGGGGGGAGTGGGGGATTACTATATCAGACTTCAAACTATATTACAAGGCTGTAGTCATAAAAACAGACTGCTTTTGGAACAAAAACAGACTCTTAGATCAAATGAACAAAATTGAAGATCCAAACTAGAGCACACGTAATTTCAGCCATCTCATAGTGGACAAATGGGCCAAGAAATCTCAATGGAAGAAACAGAGCATCTTCAGCAACTGGTGTTGGCAAAATGGGATCTCCATTTGTAGAAGAATAAAATTAAACCCCTCCCTCTCACCCTGTACAAAGTCAGCTACAAATGTATCAAAGACCTCAATATAAAACCTGAAACTTTGAAAATAATAGAAGAAAACATTGGCAGTAACCTATAAGACAAAGGTGTAGGAAAAGGCTTTGTAGATCAGACAGCAGCAGCACAGGAAATAAGGTCAATAATTGAAATGTCGAATCTTATTAGACTCAAATGCTTCTGTACAGCAAAAGAAATAAAGAAGTGAAGAGAAAACTCAGAGTGGGAGGAAACATTCACCAGTGATTCATCTGATAGAACATTAACATAGATAGTACATAAACTACCCAAAAACAAAGGAGCAAGGAAAGAACTGATGCACTAAAAGGATGGAGTAAAGAGCTGAACAGAGATTTCACAAATAAGGAAGTAAAGATGGCTGAGAAACGTTTTAGAAAGTGTTCAACATCACTAATAATTAAGGAAATGCAAATTAAAACCACGTTAAGAGTTCATCTCACTCCAATAAGGGTGGCTATAATCATGAAAACAAAGGATACCAAATGCTGGAGAGGTTGTGAGGTAAAGGAAACACTCATCCACTCCTGGTGGGAATGCAAACTCATGAATCTCCTATGAAAAGCAGTGTGGAGAACTCTTAAAAGACTCAAAATGAACCTAGCACCTGATCCAGTCATACCTCCCCTGGGTACATAACCACAAGACTCATTCTATTGCAGAGATACATGCACACCCATGTTTATTGCAGCTCTCTCCACAATAGCAAAGAGCTGGAAGCAACCCAAGTGTCTCTCAACCAAGGAGTGGATAAAGAAAATGTGGTACATCTATACAATGGAATTCTATTCAGCAGTAAAGAGAGACATCATGAACTTTGCTGGTAAATGGATGGAACTAGAAGCCATTGTGCTAAGTGAAGTAAGAGTCCCAGAAAAAAAAAAGTCAAATGATTTCCCTCATTTGTGGATGCTAATACCAAATTCCCAGTTGGCAAGCAAGCTAAGCAACTCTATTATTATATTTCTTTGTATCTGAAAGCAACTCTGATGTTATAATGTGACTCTCTTAATGGGCTCTAGAATTGACCTACCACTTGTATTCAGACATTGTAATTACTGTATATGTGTAGAAAATATGTATTCATATTATAAAGTAATATAAAATTAAAGGGAAAATGTGAACCCCAAAACATATTTTGGAATTAATATACAGTTTATTCCCAGAGGTCATAATTTTGATACATATGTGTTGNTGTGTGTGTGACATATATATATATATATATATATATATATATATATATATACATATTTTGGAGCAATACAAATTAGAAGGAACAACCACAACAAAAAAGACTGGGTCAAGGTACTGACTGAATCAATAAAGTTCTGCCCAAACCTTCCACACTGAAAATTTTTAAAGACTGAGAAAAAGATGCAAGACATGAATATAAGAACACATGAGCTCTGGCGGGGTGGAGGGAAAGGAAAGGAGTACGGGTCTAAATTTGATTAAGAAATGTTGCTTGAAAAGCACAAAACTTCAATAAAAATTCCATACATGAATATTGGATTTTCATTAATTATAAGCTCTAATTCCCACTCTAACTCCTTTTGTTTCTGTGAATTCCCCTCTTTATTTTTCTTAGTTTATTGAATTTTTGAAAATTTAATACAACATAAATTGGTGGCATTTAGATTCACTTCCCGATTTGCACCTCCACATAATGCTCCCACCTAATTCATTGTAGTCCACTATATATACAATACATCCTATATAGTCTGATTTGTACCCCCAAATGTCCTTCAACCTAGGTCCCTGCACTGGAGCCTGCTGATCAGCATACCAAGAGTCACATCAATGCAATGAACTGTCTCTCCCAATCCCAACAGCCATCAGTTGAGAAAAGTTCCATAATTTTTTGAAGTTTTTTACCATTCTCCATCTCTATACTGGGGTTTTTCTAGTTTGAGCTTGAATAGGATGTATTTATGCTGTCAAAATTCCTGTGAGCTAATATATATAACTGAGGAGTGTTCCAAAAATGATCAGCTTCCTTGTGGCTATCCATCAGCTCTGGCTCTTACAATCTTTCCTCCTCTTCTTCCCGTATGATCTCCGAGCCTTGCAAGTTAGTTTAAAATACGTTTCCTATTCAGGGATGAGCAGTTTCCAGGCTCTTGTTCTCTATTCATTGTCCAATTATGGGTTTTATGTATAAATCAACATTTAATGCATAAGGAAACTTCTGTGGTAAAAGTTTAAATATGCACTTATGCGTAGAGGTGGCACTGAAAATATGTCACATATTTCATGCAAAGAAACTGACATACACTTCATCTTTGCATTTGTCCAGTAGTGAAACTCTGTGTTAGTCTCCAACTGCTGTGAAAAGAAGCTTCGTTGATGAGTGGAAACTTTTACACTTGCCTGTATATATAAGGATGCATATTTAGAATACAGGAAAAAATTACATTTGTCTAGTGATATGGCTCATGTAGGGATTTTTCCCCCCCTAGGGTCTATGACCTTTTCAACCATGTGGATTCACCTATGTTTACAGTCACTTCCCATTAATGAGCCTCAATTCCAATTAGATAGCTGTAGATTATACCAATTTTAAGTGTCACTACTGCAAGAATAGAAATAGTTTCCTGAGCCAGTCATTGTTGTTTATTAAGCTTTGTATCTGGGTAGGATCATTGACTGGTTTTCTTCTTGGCAGCTAACACAGTGTCACCTGAAGCAATAAGAGCTAGTCTTTAGGGAAGAAGCTTCCATCTCAGTTCTACCACACTGTCAAAGTCCTGTCCCTGAAATATGGCCTGTATGGGGCAACAGGAGCTTTCCTTCAAATTCTGGAAAGCAATCAAAGGCTCTGGCAATATCTTGTACTTTTTTGGATTATCTTGGAATACCTTGACTAATAAATCAAAGATTTTTCTTGTCTGTCACTGTTTTATCTTACATAGCATTCCTTTTTATATAAACACACACACATTATATATATATATGTCTCTGTGTGTTTTGCGAATAATTTTTCAGCACCCATTGCCCCACTATTCCCCGTTTGTGTTTTTGTGGTTCACACATCATGTTCCCATATATTTCTCCATCTACTCCCTCCCCCCGGTGGGCCACACTGCGTCCCCTTCCCTCCCTCCCCCATTAACTAGACCGGCCCACTTCCCCCCTGCCCCCCACCTCGCTACCCCTCTCATCCATCCTCCTACTACGCTCGCCCGATCACCCCACTCTTTCCCCCCCCATGGTTCCGTTCTGTTTCTTTTCTTGATCCAGGTAGTTTTGAAAATCAGGATATATTACTCAAAACTATGGATAAGCTAGATACGACCAAATGAAACAGAACATTGAATTGATGTGTTTTTTTTTTTCTCTAATCTTAGCCAATTGTTTCTAATTCCATCCGCTTGTCTGAAAACTTCATGATTTCATTTTTCTTTACCACCAAGAACATCATTGTATAAATCTACCATTTTCATTATCTGTTCATTTGTTGAGGGACATTTAGTTTGTTTCCATTCCTTATATATTACACAATGAGCAGAAATAAACATGGCTCTGCAAATATTTCTGTAGTCTGATAATGATTCTTTGGGGTACATGCTAAGAACTGGTATAAATGAAACATATGGTTGATTCATTTAAACATATTTAACAGTTCTCCAAAATGATTTACAGAGTAGTTGCACCAGTTTGCAATCCCAACAGCAGTGGAGGAGAATTTCCCTTTCCAAGCATCCTGGCAAAATTTGACGTTTGACTCTCTTGAGCTTAGCTATTCTAACTGGAGTTAAGTGAAATATTAGAATGGTTTTCATTTGCATTAAATTAATAACTAAATACATTGAACACCTTTAAAGATGTTTCTTAGCCATTTTTACTTCTTCTTTTAAAACGTCTCTGTTCAGGTCCGTAGCCCATTCTTTTTGTCTTTTGATACATTTAACCCCAGCTGTAATGGAACTCAGTATGTAGATTAGGGTGACCTTGAACTCATAGAGATCTTCCTGCCTCTGCCTCCTGAGTGTTGGGCTAAAAGATATGCATCACCATGCCTGGCTTCATCGCCCAATTTATCGAATATTTTATCAAGATTTTATACATTTCATACAATGAATCTGGATCATATTCAGAGCCCTTCTGCCGTCTGCACTCCCCATATTCTCTATCACAGTATTTCTTGCCTTATCTCATATATGTTAAGACGTATATGTTCAAACTTTTGTACCCAGATGTGCCCAATGCAAATTCATCCACTGCAGGCTAGTCAGCCTATCTAGAGTTGTTCTCTTAATGAAGACAAACTATCCTTTACCCAGTAATAACCAGTTGTCAGTAGCTCCTTGCAAAGCAAATCTCTTCTTTGGATCAATTATTTCTTCTTCTTCTTCTTCTTCTTCTTCTTCTTCTTCTTCTTCTTCTTCTTCTTCTTCTTCTTCTTCTTCTTCTTCTTTGTATGTGCGTGTGTGTCTCTCTGTGTGTGTGTGTGTGTGTGTGTGTCTTTGTACATTCTTGGTATAAATCCTCTGTCAGCTGTATAACTGGCTCTCCTACACTGTAGGCTTTCTCTTCACTTGTTTCATTATTTCCTTCACTGTAAAGTAGCTTTTTAGTTTGATGAGCTCCCTTTTGTTCATTGTTGACCTTAGTTCTTTTTTTAATTTTTACTTATTTTTTATGTGTATGAGTGTACTGTCTGCATGTAGGTTTGTGCACCCGTGTCATGCAATGCCACAGAGGTCAGAAGAGGGTGTCAGATTCCTCTGAAACTGGAGTTAAAGATGGTTCTTAGCTGCTATGTGGGTGCTGGGAATCGAACCCAGGTCCTCTGCAAGAGCGGTCAATGCTCTTAACTGCTGAGCCACCTCTCCAGCCCCGACCTTAGTTCTTAAGTGATTGATGTCCAATTTAGAAAATCATTTCTTGTGCGTACATCTTGTAGGGAACTGTGTCTGTTTTCTTGAGTTTCAGCATTTCTGGCCTCACATTGAGATAATTGATTTTGAGTTTTGCACACAATGACTGTTAAGGGCCTAATTTCATTCCTCTGCATGTGAAGATCCAACTTCACAAACACCATTATTTGTGAACTTTGTTAATGTAGATGCTTTGAACTATACAATTCACTACAGGGACTGCTTTTAATGTTTTCCAGTGGTTTTCTTATGTTGTAATACTATTTTCATTTAGGTAAAGTAATATTTTTCTTTCTTTCTTGATTTCTTCTTTGACTCATTAATTATTACTATTTTTCAACCTCTATGAGATCCTGTCCTTACTTGAGCTTCTTTTGCTGTTGTTTTTAAGCTTTAATGTATTGTGGTCTTATAGAATGCATTGAATTATTTCATTTTTTCGCATTTGTTGAGGTTCATTTTGTGGCCCAGTATGTGATTTATTTTAGAGAAACATCCATAGGCTGTTGAGTCGAATGTGCATTTTGTGGTACTTGTGTAGAATATCATGTAGATGTCTATTTAGTCCATTTGATATATGATATCATCTAATTCAGGTATTTCTCTTTTATATTCTATGTTCTGTTGGCCTGTCTATTGTAGAATGTAGAACTAAAATCATCTTCTATTTCTGGTTTAGGATGGATTAACTAAGTCTTACAGTACTATATTTATGAAACAGGGTATAACCAAGTTTGATACATATATGTTCATGAATGTAATATCTACTTGGCTGATTATTCATTTGATCAGAATGAAATGACCTTTCTTACAACTTCTCATTAATTTTAGATTGAAACATATTTTGTCATGTATTAGAATCACAACTGCTGCCTGTTTTGGCACCATTTCATAGAATATTTTTTGCATAATTTCACTCTAAGTTATTGCCTTTCTTTAAAAGCGAGATGAGTTGCTTGCACTCAACAAAGGATGGATATCCCTTCTTAATCTGTTCAACTAGTCTGTGTATTTTGACTTTTGATTTGAGATCACTGATATTTAAAGTTGTTATTAAAATATATCTGTTTGCTGCTGTTTTACATGTTTTGTTTGTTTTGGCATTATTTTGTGTTTCTGTATTTGATACTGCATTGTCTTTCTTTCCTTAGCCTCTTTGATATGGTCATTACTTTCTCCAGTCTTGTTTATTGCTTTCAGTATTTTTTTCTAGGGATTGTTTGATAGGAATATTTTTTTAATTTTTTATTTATTTCTGTATGTGTATGAATGTACTGTCTACATGCAAGTGTATGCATCCGTGTCATGCAACGCCACGGAGGTCAGAAGAGGGTGTCAGATTCCCCTGGAACTGGAGTTCTCCTGGAATTGGAGTTTCAGACGGTTCTTGCCTGCCACGTGGGTGCTGGGGATCGAACCCGGGTCCTCTGTAGGAGCAGTTGGGCGCTCTTAACTGCTAGGCCATCTCGCCAGCCCCAGTTAGGAATATTTTTACTCTATTTTTATCCTGGAATATTTTTCTTTCTCCTTCAACTATGGTAATAGTTTTGCTGGGTAAAGTATTTTGGATGAGAATTATGATAATTTAGAATTTGGAGTATTTTATTCCTGGCTTTTTCTCTGCTTTTATAGTTTTCATTGAACAGTCACCTATAATTCTGATGGGTTTTCCTTTATGTATAACTTTTTTTCTCTTACAGATTTCAGTATTCTCTCTGTTCAGTAAATTTCTTGTTTTTTACTATGTTATGCTGTGGGGAGTATCTATTCTACCTATTTGGTGTACTCTGTGTTTCTTGTATGTGTATGGGAATGACTTTCCTTTATAAGGGAAATTTTATTCTATAAACCTGTTGAATTATAGGGTGAGTGACGTGAGATTCTTCTCCTTCTTTAACTATGATGCATACATTTAGTGTTTTCACTGCATCAACATTTCTTGAAAAATATATTCTTGTACTTTAAATATATTTTATTCTCTATGGTAGACATATAAAATTTTTCATCTTTATCATCCAGTCTTGATATTTATGCATTCAGCTGTTGATGAGGCTTTTTCCTGCTGTTTAAAACTGACATTTTGAGATTTTCAATACCACATTCATTTCAGCCTGTTTTCTTAAATGTCTCTTTCATGAATTCCCTTTTCAAATCCAGTATTCTCTATATCATTTTGACCGTCTCTACATTTCTGTTTTTGACATTAGTCAGGAGTTTATACTATCCTCTTTGAATTCTTTGAGGTTTTAAATTGTGTGTTGTTTAAATTCATTGAATTATGTTTTAATTAAAGTTTTGTTCATTTCATACAACATATCTTAATCAAATTTGGAGCAATTTCCCCTTCCATGCCCCCCATCTCACCAGAGCTCATGCATTTTACCACATGTCTTGTGTCTTTTTCTCAGTCTTTTTAAAATTTTTCCATGTAAAAGTTTGCAGATTTTATAGAACTATTCTCTAAAATTTTATTCCCTGGGATTCATTTAGGTAGTTTTCATTTTAGACACATCAACATAATGACTGGGTTTTCGTTGGGTTGTATTATTTTGGTTTTTAATATTATATGTGGCTTTTCCCTGTGATCTTGGCTTTTGGGTTTATTTTGTCAGTTGTGTGCAGATATTAAACTCAGGTGTTTTTTATTATTGTTACACATATGTATGTTACACATATATATGTTTCCATTTACATATATATGTAATATATATATATAATTATATATATATACATGCACTCACATCAATGGATGGTTATGGAGGGATAATTGGTTTCCTCTTGGGAACAGTCCCATATGGATTGCATGCTTGGAATTCAATAACTTTTCAGGTACTGTTCCCAAGAGGAAACCAACTATCCCTCCATAACCATCCATTGATGTTGTTCATCTTAGAGTGGAACATAGTGAAAATTTCCCCATCCACCTTGGCATGTCAACGTGTTGTATAGTGTATATAGATCTTTTCACAGTATCATTGGTGTAGTTTCCTTATCCCCTCTATAATGCATTAAATAGCAGCAGGTCTTAGGATCCTCTTACTCTTACATTCTTTCTACCTCCCCCTCCGTGATACTCCCTCAGCCTTAGTTATAGATGTTGCATTGGGTATGTTCCACTTAGTCCTGGGTCCTTCAAAGTTACTTATTCATTCTGTTTGACCATTTGTAGAACTTTGTAATAGTCTCCATATTTTCTTTTATAGTGTTTTTTAATTTATTCTTTTGTGTGTATGAATGTACCGTCTGTATGCAGGTCTGTGCACCTCTGTCGTGCAATATCGCAGAGTCAGAAGAGGGCCTCAGATTCCCCTGGAACTGGAGTTAAAGACGGTTCTCAGCCGCCATGTGGGTGCTGGGGATAGAACCCGGGTCCTCTGGAAGAGCAGCCAGCGCTCTTATCTGCTAGGCCGTCTCTCCAGCCCATCTCCATATTTTCAAGAAGTATCCTTAATCAGTGACGAGATACACTTATGCATGAATATAAATTGCATTAAGAGACTATGTTTGTCGAGGAATATGACAAAAGTAGAGTTTGCTCAAGGATGTATGATCTCACCAGCCATAGGTACTTGAGTATGTTTACCATATCATGCAAAAAAATCCCTAAATTTGAATGATCACTAAGTCCAATTAGACAGATGTTTACTACCACAAACTAAGAATTCCACTACTACAACAATGCTTCTCATTTGCTGGACTGTGGTTGTTGTTCATAAGCTTTCTTGATGGGTAAGATCATTGGTTTTCTACTTTAGCAAGCTTCAAATACTATGAGATATAACTTTTAGAATCAGGCCTCCACATCATTTCCAATTCATTAGCTCCAAGTCTTGCGTGCAAAGTACGTGGTCCCTTCATCAATCAGATCTATACTTCATGGTCTTGGAAACAATCAAAGGCTGTGGCAATAGCCTATATTACTTTAGGATTCTATTGGAATAACCTGACTAATAACTCAAAACAAAGTTTCGCTTGCCAGTCACTGTGATGTTTGTATTATATATGCACTCACATTTGTATTATATATGCAAGTTTTGGTGGGCGTATTAAATATTATATATTCTCTTGGCTTTTCATACCACCTAAGCATTAGTTTTGGCTTCTTTGCTTCTCCATGTATAGCTATCCCTGTTTTTCCTCAGTTAAAATCCTCTCATTTCTCCCTTGATAATATCTGTCTACAACTATCCCAATCTCTGAACTCCTTCTTTTTATCTATTTATGACTTTTTAAGATGAATAATTTCACGAAAATCAGTAAAGTTTATAAGTGATAACACTTTTGTTTGCCACCTATGTACCTAATAAATTTATTAAATTACTTATAAATATAAAGGAAAATATAATAAATCCTACATGTAATATTGGTTTCATCAAAACATTTTTACTTGTTACACTTAAAAACATATGTAATAAAGGCTTATTTTTAAACATATTTTCATCATACACAAGAAATATAGAATAATAATGAGTATAAGAAGGAAAGTGAGGTGCTGGATAGATGGCTCAGAGGTTAAGAGTACTGACTGCTCTTGCAGAGTACCTAGGTTTGGTTCCCAACACAAACTTTTTGACTAACAACAGTAAATAACTCCAGTTCCAGGGGATCATACACCCTCTTCTGACCTGTATGGATACTGCATGACATGGGTGCACTTACATAAATTCAGAAAAAAACCACATATTTACAAAATAAAATATAGCTAAAAATCAAAATTTTGAAAAGGAAAATTATTTCTAAGGATGAATATATAGAGTGCATCTAGATTAATTTCAATTTACTGAAAATCTATTTTATGAGAATCCTTTGATGTGTGCTTACATAGAATATATAGAAGAGAAAAATTTATTGATTCTTGAAATATTTTTTTCTTCCCTTCAATACACATAGTTCTCATTTAAATATTTTATTGTTTCCTCATCTAAAATAGATCCTAAATACACTTTTCCCCCCATATCTACTAGCAGTCAGTAGAAAGAAGACTAATAAAAGATATTGTGAAGCTATATGAAAATAGGATTATGTTTTTGGAAATAATAAGCTATAAAATTATCAACACTAAACATGACAAGATAATCATCATTTTATAATGGAATTATTTAAGTATTCTTCCTTCCCATATCTTTCTCTTTCTCATTTCTCTGTCTCATTTTCTACATGGTAATGTTAGTGAAACTGCAAAATGGCAAGTTATTTTCATTGCTTAATTTAACTTTCAAATCTATGTTCCGTAGAAAACTTTGAGCCTATTTTCATCCTAAACAACTCTCTTCCATTTGTTCAGATCTCACTCAGTTAGCCTTTCTTTGTTATCTTCTTCAAATTTTGTATTTTTCTGACTTCTACTGTCTAGGTATTATCTTTACTTGATTTGATTTTATAAGGTCATAACACTTGCCTAATTCTGTACTACTTTACAGAATTATTCATTGCCTAGACAATCTATCGACATCACTATTCACTGGAGAATGCAATTCTAAGTTAGGGATGTTTCTTCTGGTTTATTTCCAGATCCACGAACATAGCTTTTAGTAGGGATTCTTAAATATTTTCTGCATAAAACAGTAGCTATTTAAAAATAAATTTTCTTTTAAATATAACTATTATATTCAAGGTCTGAATGAAAAAGGGAAAAGATTTACTGAATTAATATTTTATAGGAAAAGCTTTCCTTAAAAGTAATATGGTGTCTATATTTTTCTTTTTTTTAATTTATTTATTTTTAACAAATCTAGACCCATGTTCCCGCTCATTCCCCCACCCCACCAGAGCTCGTGCATTCTGCCAAACATGCTTTCCATCTCTTAGTCTTTCTCAATATTTTCCATGGGGAAGTTGACTGTTTTGAGCAGAAGTTCACTGTTTCAGTCAGTTCTTTGATGCAGTATTTTCTGTTGTTGTTGTTGTTTCCAAAATGTGTTATGCCCAACTGCTTTGTACAAAAGCTCAGGGGGGGCCCTACACAAGAAATACTTACAACTGGGTATTTGGCACTAGCATCCACAGATGAGTGATACCATGCATCGTTTGTTTTTCTGGGACTGTGTTACTTCACTCAGCATGATGTCCTCTAGCTCCAGCCATTTTCCTGCAAAGCTCGTGATGTCGTCTTTCTTTACTGCTGCATAGAATTCCATTGTGTAGATGTACCACATTTTCTCTATCCACTCGTCAGTTGAGGGGCATTTAGGTTGGTTCCAGCTCCTTGCTATTGTGAAGAGAGCTGCAATAAACATGGCCGTGCATGTATCTCTGTGGTGGCATAAGTCTTGAGGGTACATGCCCAGGAGTGGTATGGCTGGGTCGGGTGGCAAGTTCATTCCAAGTCTTCCAAGGGTTCTCCACACTGCTTTCCATAGTGGCTGTACAAGTTTACATTCCCACCAGCAGTGGATGAGTGTTCCCCTTTCCCCACAACCTCTCCAGCACTTGGTATCATTTGTTTTCTTGATCTTAGCCAGTCTTATTGGAGTAAGATGATATCCTAAAGTGGTTTTCATTTGCATTTCCTTAATGATTAGTGATGTTGAGCAGTTCTTGAGGTGTTTCTCAGACATCTCTAATTCCTCGCTTGTGAAGTCTCTGTTCAGTTCTTTGCTCCATCTATTGAGCGGGTCATTTGTTTTCTTTTTTCTTTGTTTTTTGAGTAGTTTATATATTCTGGAAATCAATGCTTTGTCAGATGTATCTGCAGTGAAGGTTTCCTCCCACTCTGTGGGATTTCTCGTCACTTCCTTGATTGTTTCTTTTGATGTACAGAAGCTTTTGAGTTTGATGAGGTCCCATTTGTCAATTGTCGACCTTAATTCTTGTGCAGCTGCTGTCTGATTTAGGAAGTCTTTTCCTACGCCTATGTCTTGTAGTCTGCTGCCAACTTTTTCTTCTATCATGTTCAGAGTTTGGGGTTTCACGTTGAGGTCTTTAATCCATCTGGAGTTGACTTTTGTACAGGGTGAGAGGTAGGGGTTTAATTTCATTCTTCTACAAGTGGTGATCCAGTTTTGCCAACACCACTTGCTGAAGATGCTGTCTTTTCTCCATTGTGGTTTCTTGGCCCCCTTGTCAAATATGAGATGGCTGAAATTGTTTGTGCTCAGATTTGGATCTTCGGTTTTGTTCCATTGGTCAACAGGTCTGTTTTTGTGCCAGTACCAGGCTGTTTTTATGACTATAGCCCTGTAGTATAGTTTAAAATCCGGTATAGAGATCCCTCCTGTGTAGATCTTTTCACTCAGGATTGATTTAGCTATTCGGGGTCTTTTGTTTTTCCAAATGAATTTAAGAACTTTTGTTTCCAAGCCTGTGAAGAAACTCTTGGGGATTTTGATTGGGATTGCATTAAATCTATACAAGAGTTTTGGTAAAATGGACATTTTTACAATGTTAATTTTCCCAATCCATGAGCATGGGAGGTTTTTCCATCTTCTGAGGTCTTCTTCAATTTCTTTCTTTAAGGGTTTAAAATTTTTGTTGTAGAGGTCTTTGGTATCTTTGGTTAGGTTTGTTCCTAGGTATCTTATTGTTTTTGAGGCTATTGTGAGTGGGAAGGTCTCTTTGAATTCTTTCTCCAGTTGCTTGTTGTTGGTGTAAAGAAAGGCCATTGATTTTCTAAGGTTAATTTTGTATCCTGCCACTTTGCTGAAGCTGTTAATCGTTTCTAGGAGTTTTCTGGTGGAGTTTTTTGCATCCCTTAAGTAAACAATCATATCATCAGCAAATAGGGATAGTTTGACTTCCTCTTTTCCAATTAGTACTCCTTTAATATCCTTTTCTTGCCTTATTGCTCTAGCAAGTGTTTCAAGCACTATGTTGAAGAGGAGTGGTGATAGGGGGCAGCCTTGCCGGGTTCCTACCTTTAAAGGGAATGTTTCTGTCATTTCCCCATTTAGGATGATATTGGCTGTGGGTTTCCTGTATATGGCTTTGATTACATTGAGGAATGATCCCTCCAATCCAATTCCTTCTAGGACTTTAAGCATGAAGGGATGCTGGATTTTGTCAAAGGCTTTTTCAGCATCAATCGAGATGATGGTGTGGTTTTTGTCTTTGATTCCATTTATGTGTTTGATGATGTTTATTGATTTTCGTATGTTGAACCATCCCTGCATCTCTGGTATGAATCCAACTTGGTCATGATGGATGATCTTCTTGATGTGGGTCTGTATGCGATTTGCCAGTATTCTGTTTAGAATTTTGGCATCTGTGTTCATGAGGGAGATGGGTATATTATATTATATTAATTCATTAATATACTATATATGCACATGACATTACTGCCCTCCTACATCTACATATTATTTACAAATATCATTATAATTTACATAAGGAAGATTAAATTTGGTATTTTGAAGATAGATAAAAGTCATGATATCGTACAAAATAAATTTAAAACATAATACAGTCCATTTATTGCTAGTGGTTATAAAGTAACTAGTCATGTGCTAAGATATTATATCAGTATTATTAGACAGACTTTAAATATTAGAATGATTACAAACATAAAATTTCATTCCCCATTAACTGAAAGTTCACATGAAATCTGCCTTCATTCCTATGAATGAGAATTTTATACAATAAGTAAAGGAAAATGTTTAATAAAACAGATGTTTCAATTAAAATAAATCAATGGACATTGAAGAATAAAAAATTTTAATAATGTGTTTCTCTTCTTCTTTGATTTTATTTATTGCATTTAGTTGAATTCTTCCTGTAATTGGCCATTTAAACATTTCTTACACAAATATATTTTTCATCTCAATTGCTGCAGAAAAAGCCTTTGACAAAATCCATCATACATTCATGCTTAAAGTCCTACATGGAATTGGACTGGAAAAATCATCATTCCTCAACATAATCAAAGTCATATACAACAAATTCACAGTCAACATCATCCTAAATGGAGAAAATTTAGAAACATTCCCCTTAAAGGCATTAACCTTGCAAGCGTGTCCCCCATTGCTACTCTTCTTCAATATAGTGTTTGAAACACTTGCTAGGGTAATAAGTTAAGAAAGGGAAATTAAAGTAGTAATAATTGGAACAGAGGAAGTCAAGCTATCCCTTTTTGCAGATGATATGGTAGTTTACCTAAGGCATGGTAAAACTCCACCAGAAAACTTCTAGAAGTGATAAAGTGTTTCAGTAAAGTGGCAGAATACAAAATTAACCTAGAAAAATCAGTAGCCGTTCTTTACACCTAAAACAAGCTACAGAAGCAGGAATATAAGGAGAATTCCCACTATCAATACCCTCAAAAACAATAAAATACTTAGGAACAAACCTAAACAAAGACACCAAAGATGTCTACAACAAAAATTGTGAACTCCTGAAGGAGGTTGAAAAAGACATCAGAAGATGGAAAGACCTCCCATGTTCATTGATTGGAAAATTTAATATAATAAAAACGTTCATTCTACTCAAATTAATATACAGATTCAATGCAATCCCTATTTAAATCCCAATGAGTTTCTTCACAGGCCTGGAAAAAAATCCTTAAATTCATATGGAAAAACAAAAGACCCCAAATAGCCAAAGCAACCCTCAGCAAAAAGAGCAATGCAGGGGGGGATCACTATACAAGACTTCAAACTGTATTACAGGACGATAGTCATAAAAACCGCCTGGTTCTGGGACAAAAACAGGCCTGTAGAACAATGGAACAGAATTGAAGATCCAAACTTGAGCACCTATAATGTCAGCCACCTCATAATTGACAAGGGGACCAAGAATACTCAGTAGAGGAAAGATGGCATCTTCAGCAAATATGTTGGCAAAACTGGATCACTACTTGTAGAAGAATAAAATTTAAACCCCTACCTCTCACCCTGTACAAAAATCAAATCCAAATGAATCAAAGACTTCAGTGTGAAACCAGAAACTCTGAAGGTGATAGAAGAAAATGTTAGCAGCAACCTGCAATATACAGGCCTAGAATTCTTTCTAAACCAGACAGCAGCTGCACAGGAAATAAGGTTGACAATTAACAAGTGGGACCTCATTAAACACAAAAACTTCTGTACCATGAAAGAAGCAATCAGTGAAGTGAAGAGAAAAGCCACAGATTGGGTGGAAACCTTCACTGTGATAGATTTGACAGAGCATTAACTTCCAGAATATAGAAAATACTCAAAAAACAAAGAAGAAAACAAATGACTCACTTAAAAGTTGGAGTAAAGGGAAAAAAAGATGGAATAAAGAGCTGAGCAGAGACTTCACAAGTGCAAGTGAGGAAACAGAGATGGCTGAGAAACATCATACAAAAGTGTTCAACACTGCTAATAATTAAGGAAATGCAAATTAAAACCACTTTAAGATAATATATGTAGACAGACATATTTATCCTAAAACATCAGTTGATGTGCTCTAAATTGTAAATTGATTCCAGTCTAGGTACAATTAAATAAATAATAAATAATGCAAATCACTCTTATTATAAGAAATAGTTCTAACTGGTTGGATGAGTGGCTGGTTCAGCAATAAACGTAGATTTTAGATTTTTTTCAACATTAAAATATACATATGTAGACATGCTGGCATATGTATAAACAGAAGTGAATACATGAACACACATACTCACATAGTATTCATTGAAATTTTTCTTTTTTTTCTTACTTTTTTTTATTTTATGCATATGAGTATAATGCCTACATGTACATAGGTGTGCCCATGTGGTACAGTGCCCTCGGAGATCAGAGAGGGTGTCAGATCCCCTGGAACTGGAGTTACAGACGGTTGTTAGCCACTATGTGGGTGCTGGGCATTGAACCCAAGTCCTCGGTAGGAGGCTCTTACCCTCTGAGCAAACTTTCCAGCCTCTCTAACACTTCTTTACAGGCTGCCCGGCTGGGTGGCCCTGCCCCCACCCCGTAGTCACAAGTGGGAGGGGATCCTGGCTTTGGAGTCAGGAGCAGACGCCATATTGTGCTCCTGAGCAGGGCAGGGCTCAGGACAATCCCGCCACAGCTCCAGGAAGGTACATGGGCACGGGCTAAGTTAGGACTCCCCCCCCCCACCAACAACTGGAATTGAGGAGAGAGTATCCAGTGGACTAAGAGAACATTCAAAACAGGAAAGGAAGAGACTTTTAGTATCCAATATATAAACAAAAGTGAAAGCCTGAAAACTAGACAAGTCAGCCCTCCATAAACAATGAGGAGGGAAGGAAGGGGGAAAAAAAAGGCATTGGAAGGAGGCAAGCAAAATAAAACAAGCTTTCAGCCTTCAACAAACTGAAAAGGCATTTGAGATTTGAATCACAAAAGGGATTCAAATGCCAGGGAGACAACGAAGAGACAACATGGGAAAGGTACAGGATAATTCCGCACCAAGCTCTACCTACCTGGTAGGAGAGAGCTACAATCGAATCCCCCTGGAGGTGACTCCAGAAACAGACCTTAGAGGAATAATTGGAGACCTATGCAGAGAAATTAAAGAACATAAAGCAGAATTCAGAGAAGTAAATAGAGAGAATGAAAAACTCAAAAAGGACCTAGAGGGATACAATGACAAACTAAAGGAAGAACTCAGAGAAGTAAAGAGAGAGAATGAAATTTTTCTAAAACATATCACTCTAACTAGATGTAAAAGGATTAACCAACCATAAAATATAGGATCTCTTTTTTCTCTATTTTTCTTGTCATTAATTAATAACATACACTGTTGCTGTTACTTACCTAATTCTCATACTAAGTGATAAAGCTTCATCATCCACATATTAGCATGCTGGCAAATTCATACTATGATGCTTCTTTTTGGCTCATATTTTAGAACAAGCACAGAAATAACTACCTGTTATATAACAATCAATATTTATCATTTTCTACTAAAGGCAATCAAAGGTTCAGCAGAACACTCCTTGATCCTAGGCTATGGGGGCATCTCAGGAGGAGTCTTTTAAAGTTTGGTAAATTAAAAGCTCATTTATCTATATAAACTCTTTACACCTGTTCTATTATTTTATCATTATCTTTAATATTTAATCAGGCTTTCCTTGTGTGTCTATTTTTGGTCATTTCCTGCAACTCACAACTCTTTCTGTGGAACATTTAGCATCATGACTACCTCTAGTTCTTAATTTTTAAACCACTTGATACTTCTAAGATTAAGATTAACACTTTTCTTATCTATCATGATGGCCATAGTTTATTAATAACTGTCCCCTATATTAGCATTATGTTCTTATACACATTAACATTATATTCTTTCAGTCATAAGAGAGATGTGTATATATCTGTTCTTCTTAATGCTCGCTCTCCTACTAGTGTTTACTTTAGCTAGGTACCTACTTGGTTTTCATTTGTGCATGATATCTATATAATCAAAATACAAGTAGAACATGTCTACAAATTTATGAATTACAGGACAAGATTTTCATCATATTTCATTTTCCATACATCTTACAGTATATGCCATGAAGCAAGTGATTTCTGAATGCTCTTGAATGGAGATAAACTGAAATGTTCTGAGAGCTTCGGAGTTAATGTTTATATCTTAATCGTTTTTATTTAGCTTATTTATATAATCAATAAACTGGTATGAGATAGTCACTAACAATGTAAGAACATGATCTGAGAAATATTGTAGCATAGTGCTTTTGTATGCAGTGTTCTGTACACATCAAGAAGTGTTGAAGTGATACACAACCAATAAGTACTTTACATGATGCACAAGGAATCCAAAAATAATCATTTTTCATGAGTAGTGACTTTTATTATTTTATTTTTTGGTCTTTTGGAGAAAGGGTCTCTCTGTGGCCCCAGCTGTCCTAGAACTCACTCTGTAGACCAGGCTGGCCTTGAACTCACAAAGATCGTCTTGCCTCTACGTCCCGAGTACTAGGATTAAAGACATGCACCACCATGCCTGGCACCTTATTTTCTATTGTGCTCTGTACTGCAGATAAAATCTCACCAATAAGCCCTTTATTTTCTTACTTAAAATTCATATAGGAATATCATATTTGTTTCAGTAATAACAGTGAATTAATACACAACAAACTTAAGTATCTTACTCATCACAAATCACTTCAGCAGTAATATGATGCTTGCATTTATTTACTGTTTTGAGAAGTTTAAGAATACTGGACACATAAAATCATCCTAAATATTTGAAAGGAAGAACAGTTATAATGAACAACTTATAAAATTCATCCTGAATGTATATGTTACTTCACATTTCCACAATGTTTTCACAATAATTCTTCATTTGTACTATAATTCAGAAGAATTTTTGGAGTAAAGCCTCATTGGTTTAGAGATGAAAAAATCACCCCATGGGTAATACCTATAATAGTTTTCTATAAGGAGTACAGTCTTAGGATTCATATTTGAGTGATTTAAAAATCACTGTCATACCATCACCCAATTATAGTTTTAAAATTTGTCAACTTCTTTCTGATTTATATAAAAAATACAAATTAAAAAAATTGTCTATTTTCATTGTATGGATACAATTGAAGAGTAATATACAGAGAATGGAGATGAGAAAAATTATTAACATAATGATGCATCATCATATTTTACTAAGACCAAGAGAACAAGCCACAACAGGCCTACGAGGATGTAGAGTAATGAGAGTGCTCGTTCATGGCTGGTAGTGATTGAGAAATTATGCAACCACAATGAAAATCAGTTTTGATATTAAGATTTAAATGTCATGTCTTTAAATTTTAATTCCAATGTAATGAGAAGGGGTAATTCAAAAAGTGATTCCTTAACACCATTCAAAAAGGGATTGCAATAAACATTTCTATTTTGTGAGGATTCAAAAACTCAGGACTCTGCAACTTAAAAGGAAATCATCATTGGCAATTTAATATCTTGGTCTCATTATGTGGAATTTTCCAGTCTTCAGACATCTTAGAAACTTTCATTGTAAAAGCTATCTTTCCATGATTTTTTTTATAGTAACATGAATGGACTAATAAAACACCAAAATTCCAAAAGGAAAAGCTAGGTATTTTTTCTTCCTTAGGGGAAAAAAATCACTAAACTTATCTAAACTTCAAACACAGCATGAACTTTAGCTTTAGCTTTGGAAAGTAAAATTTTATTTTACATAATTTTTTTTTTACTATTTTATTTTATTTTATTTATTTATTTTTCTTTTTTTATTGATGTTTTGTGTATTTCATACATCATTTTCCAATTCAGTTCAGGCATATATCCCCTTCCCTTCCCCCCACCCCACCCCTACCCATCCCAGATCATGCATTCTGCCATAACTTTTCTGCATCTTTCTGTTTTTTTTTTTAAACAGTAGGTGATAGTCTGTAAGTACAAGCATCCTTCATGTAAAATCAATTTCCGAGCAGTTGTGCCCAAACCCCGGAAGCCTTATTGGGACCTCAAGAGAGACGTGGCCATGAAACTGGAGAAGCTAGAAAAGTGGACAGAGAAGGCCTTCGCTGAGCTTATCCATGAGCGACTGAAAGGCCAAGAGAACAGCCTGGCCTCTGCGCTGGATGCTACCACTGAACAAGAGGCCTGTGACTCTTACTGAGATGTTCTTATTTCCCAGCTGCTCAGCATACCTGTTCAGTGGGAAGATGGTCTTGGGCAGAGTTGGGGCTGGGCTTGCCACACCACTTACAGGTCTTGAAAATTGAGCCAGCTCAATCATGTCTTAGCCCTCATAATGCAAAACCATCTCCTGGTTTCCTAAAGTCTCCCACTGTCCTGAGTGGAGTGGAGCTGGCAACAGTGTGCCAGGTATGTCCGGGGTGTACATATGTAATTTTTGAATTTTTTCTTAAAAAAAGAAAGTCTAGTCCAGGCAAAAAAGGAGAAAATTCATGATGTCTGTCTTTCTAATACTAATAAAATTTACTTAATATGATTATTATTAATAATAATAACAAATAAAATAAATAAAAAATCTAGTTCATCTGTTTTATATTTACTGTTATAAGAGAAATAATAACACTTCTATTATCAGGACAGTATGTTTCTCTAAACTCTAATTTATAGGGATCTTCATTGGAGAAAATGGATTTTGACCTTGGCATTATTTATACATGCCTCAAACTGAGCCAGCTCTTTCAGAACTAGGCCTATATGTTTGATTTGTTATGATTAGCTCAGTACTTCATAAATAGTTTCTGGAATCATAAAAGGAATTAGCTTTTCTAACTTACTAAATTGAACAGAGTTAAAATCAGAATTGACGGTATTCTGAGTTTATTTTAGTTTAATGAAACATCTGCTGTTTATTTTCAAGTTCACTTATGTATAATTTATATCATCATCTTTGGAGTGAGAATTCGGGTCGTATCTCCTAAGACCTTGAATTTCATCTGAAAAAGTGATTCTTATCCACACAAATTAAAGCTTTTTGTTTGCTTATAAACACCAGTAGACTTATGCAACTCTTATAGAATTAGAATATTTAAAAATATATTTTATTCATAACTATCATTCAACATTTTAAAACTCAGAAAACACTTGAAAGCTTAAAATTTCGGTTAATATACTGGCTTTACAATAATGTTCAAGGTTTATTGGAACATTAATATCTGCACTATGTATGTACACATTGATATATATGTATGTACACATTCATATATATTGAGACTCAGAAGTTTTAAGCACATTGGCAAGATGTAGAAATACCACTCAGTGGTAGAGCAATTACAGAGCATGTGCACATCATGGATTCCACCTTTAGAATTGCAAATAATGATAATAAAAATGAAGTACTACAAATAAATCATATATATATATATTATTATATAATATATTATTTAATAATATCAATACAATCTTATATTCTTTTTTATTAATTTTATTTCTTTCTTTTTTTTTTTTTTTTTTTTTGGTGGTCTTTTTTTTTTTTTTGATTCAGGGTCTCCCTGGAGCACCCAGGCTGTCCTGGAACTAACTCAGTAAGACCAGGTTGGCCTTGAACTCACAAAGATCCGCCTGCCTCTGCCTCCCAAGTGCTAGGATTAAAGGCGTGCGCCACCACGCCCGGCTAATTTTATTTCTGTATGTGTATGAATGTACTGTCTGCATGCAAGTCTGTGCACCCGTGTCGTGCAATGCCGCGGAGGTCAGAAGAGGGTGTTGGATTCCCCTGGAACAGGAGTTCTCCTGGAATTGGAGTTTCAGACGGTTCTCGGCCGCCATGTGGGTGCTGGGGATCGAACCCGGGTCCTCTGCAAGAGCGGTCGGCGCTCTTAACCGCTAGGCCATCTCTCCAGCCCAACAATCTTATATTCTTAACATTATAACCACAAAGATAAACATTTGGTATAATACTAGTACTGAAATGTGGTAGAGACAAGAAAACAGTCATTCAATATGGACCAAGTGATAGATTCCTTGTGACCAGAATTTATTGCTTTTAAGATCCCAGGCTTTTCCAGTAGCATCATGCAATGTTTATAAAATAGAGTAGTTTATTGAAAGCACCCATTTAATGGTGGTGATTTTCTTTGCAAAATATTTACAATTTTTATAGCATTAAAATCTCAAACCAACATAAAATTGAATTTCAAGGTTGATTATATTGTATTTTACTTGCTTTGTCTGCCTATTATATTAGACATGTAAAAATTTCTGGTGTAAACAAAAATTTCAAATTTTCTTACTCATTATTGCTTCTATACATTTTCTCATATTTGCTTGCTGGGATAATGACTAAGTCACCTAATAATACAACTGAATTTTATTTTTTGAAGAATATATATTTCTCTTCTCTGAAATGACCTTTAATCTACTCAATTTTTTAAATTTATGGATACTGTTATGATCTATTAAGAATTCTTCTATGGTTTTATGGAAATTTTTATGTAATTATATAATGTTCATTGAGCATATCCTCCTATATTACCTTCTCTTTGTACACCTTTCTCCAGTTATTCTCAATTTCTCATTTATCCCCACCCCAGAGAATTTCCCTTGTATGTGCCTGTCTTCTAAGTCATGAATACTTTAAGAACATAATAAAAATTTTATATATACATATATATGTATATATATATATATATATATATATATCTTGAATAATTTTGCTTTATTTTTCTTATTTTTATTGAAATTTTGTGCATTTAATACAACAATTCTTAATCAAATTTAGATCCATTACTCCTTCCATGCCCCACCCCACCAGAACTCATACATTCTGCCATACATGTTAAATCCAGTCTTGAATCTTTTTCAGTCTTTTTAACTTTTTCAATGCAGAAGTTTACTGTTTTAGCCATTTCTTTGAACAGATCTTTTTGTAGTTGTTCCCTTTAGTTATATCTTATTACAAATATGCATATTTACACTCCACACATATACAAAATTACAAAGTCTGAAAAAGTTGTTTGCAGATAAAAATAAATATTACTTTACAGTCCTATATTACATAGATTTTTTTTTATTTTATATGACTTTAAAAGACACATATATACAATCCACATGACCAAAATAACAGTCTTAAAATAAGCTATAGGTTAATTCCAAAATACTTTTGGGATTCATGTTTTAACAGTAATTTTGGGTGCAGACAGAAAGAAATATTAATTTATATTCTCAGGTTACATAGCAAGTTAATGTACATTTTAATGTACTGTCAAAGAAGAGATTGATTCTCATAAATCTTAGAACTTGGGAAAACAGAAACATAAACTTCAAATTATAGCTCTAGTAGCATCACACTTGAATAACATATAAGAATTTGATGCTAGGAACCATAAATGAGGGGCACCAAATGACATTTGTCATTCTGGGACTGTGTTAGATACTTCACTTAGCATAATGGCTTCTAGTTCTATCCATTTACCTGCAAATTTCATGATGTAGTATTTCTTTACCATTGCATAGTAATGCATTGTGTAGATGTACCACATTTTCTTTATCTGCTTATCAGTTGAGGGAGACTTGGTTTGCTTCCAGCTCTTTGCTATTGTGAAGAGAGCTACAATAAACGTGGTTGTGCATGTATACCTGAAATATGATGAAACATCTGGGTATATACCCAGAAGAGGTATGACTAGGACAAGGGGTAAGTTCATTTTGAGCCTTTTGATTGTTCTCCATACTGCTTTCCATAGGACTTACACAAGTTTTCATTCTCACCAGCAATGAATGAGTGTTCTCCTTTCCCCACAACCTCTCTAGCATTTGGTATTATTGTTTTTCTTTTTTTATCATAGCCAGGCTTACTTGGATGAGTTGAAATTTTAAACTTATTTTAATTTTCATTTCCTCAATTACTATTGACATTGAACAATTTGGGGGGAGTATTTTTGAGACAGGGTCTCCCTTTAGTCCCAGCTGGCCTGGAGCTTGCTCTCTGGACCAGGCTGGCCTCGAACTCACAGAGATCCACCTGCCTATGAATCCCCAGTGCTAGGATTAAAGGCATACACCACCACGCCCAGCTGATATTGAACACTTTTTAAGGTGTTTCTTAGCCATTTTCATTTCTTAGTTTGTGAACTCTCTGTTTAGCTCTGTATTCCTTCTTTTCATTGGGTCATTTTTTCTCTTGTTCTTTTGCTTTTTGAGTAATTTATACAATCTGGGATGTTAGACCTCTGCCAGATGTGTCATTTCACTGATGAAGGTTTCCTCTAACTCTGAGCATTTTCTCTTGAATTCTTTGTTTCTTTCACTGTACAGAAGCTTTGTGCTTTAATGAGTTCCCACTTGTTGGTTGTTAATCTTATTTCTTGCACAACTCCTGTCTGATTTATAAAATCTAGTCCTACATCTATATCTTGTTGCTTACTACCAATGTTTTCTTCTGAAATTTTCAGAGTTTGAGTTTTCACATTCATGTTTTTGATCCATTTGAAATTTTTTTTGTCTTTTTAAGACAGGGTCTCCCTGTAGCCCCAGCTGTCCTGGATCTCACTCTGTAAGACCAGGCTGTCCTTGAATTCACAAAGATCCACCTGCCTCTACTTCCCAAGTGCTAGGATTAAAGGTGTGTGCCATCATGCCCAGCTTTATTTTTGTACAGGGTGATAGGTAAGGGTTTAGTTTCATTCTTCTACAAATGGTGATCCAGATTTGCAAGTACTGTTTACTGAAGATACTATCTTTCCTCCCATTGAGTCTTCTCAGCCCCTTTGTCATATATGAGGTATGTGAAATTGCATGTACTCAAGTTAGAATCTTTAATTTTGTTCCAGTGAGTTACAGGGGTGTTTTGTTACCAGTTCCATGCTGTTTGTATGACTTTAGCCTTGTAATATTACTTGAAATCTGGTATAGAAACCTCCCTGCGTTACATTTTTCCTCAGAGTTGCTTTGGCTATCTGGGGTATTTTGTTCCTCCCTACGAATTTTAGGATTTTTTTTTTCTAATTCTGGGAAGAAAGTCCTGGGGATTTTATGTGAGCTTGCTTTTAACCCATATATTACTTTGAGTAGGATTTCTACAATCTTCTTCTTCAAGGATATGAAATTTTATTGTAGAGATTGTTAATGTCTTTGGACAGGTTCGGTCTGAGATTTTTTTTTTTTTGAGGCTATTGTGAATGGGAAGGTCTCCCTCTATTCCTTCTACAATTTATTGTGGTTGGCATAATGTAGCCTGCCATTTTAATAAAACTGTTAATATTTTCTCAAGATGTCTCATCAAATTTGTGGCATCCTTTGAGTATAATATCATGCCATCTGAATAAAGGGATAGATTGACCTCTACTTTTCTAATTAGTACTCTTTAATTTCTGTCTCTTTTCTTATTGCTCTATCAAGACTCTCAAACACTATATTGAAAAGGAAAGGAGATAAGGTGCAGTCTTTCCAGGTTGGTAACTTTAAAGAAAGTGCTTCTAATTTTTCTTCATTTAGAATGATATTGGCTGTAGGTTTGTTGTATATGGTTTTAATTATGTTGAGAAATATTCCCTGCTTTCCGATTCCCTTGACCTTGCATTGAATCTGTATATTACTTTAGGCAGGAAGGTCATTTTTACTATATTAATTCTTCCAATCCATGAGCATGGGAGGTCCTCCCATCTTCTGGTATCTTCAATCTCCTTCTTCCGGGGTTTAAATTTTTCATTGTAGAGATTGTTAGTGTCTTTAGTCAGTTTTCTTCTTAGGTATTTTATTTTTGGAGGCTATTGTGACCAGGGAAGTTTCCATGTATTCCTTCTCCAGTTGCTTGTTATTGTTAAACAAAGGTTACTGATTTTTATAGGTTAATTTTGTATACCACCTCCTTATTGAAACTGTTAATTGTTTTAGAAGTTTTCTGGTGGAGTTTCTGGCATCACTTAGGTAAACAATCATATCATCTGCAAAAAGGGATTGTTTGATCCTCTTTTCCAGTTAATACTCCTTTAATTTCCTTCTCTTGTTTTAAGGATTTTTTAGCATTCCAAGCAATATATTGAAAAGGAATGGGAATAGGGAGCAGTCTTGTCAGGTTCCTGACATTAAGGGGAACACTTCTGATTTTTCCCCATTTAGGAAAATGTTGGCTATGGGTTTTTGTACATGGCTTTAATTATGTTGAGGAATGTTCCTTCCAGTCCAGTTCGTCTAGGGCTTTAAACCTGAAGGCATGTATGATTTTGTTGAAAGCCTTTTCTGCATCAATTGAGATGACCATGTGTGTGTGTTTTTTTTTTCTTTCACTCCATTTATGTGCTTTATGACGTTTATTGATTTACGTATGTTGAACCATCCCTGCATCTCTGTTCTAAATCCATCTTGGGGGTTTGGGTCTTCCTCGGGTGCCATAGTGAGGTCATGCATCAGGGGCTCTGGTTACAGACCCATTAAGATCACCTGGAGCAGCCCACCACTGCTCCAGTCAGGTAAAAACTTAGGACATTGACTCTAGGGGTGCAGGAAAATTGATTTGCTGGTTTGTGGCAGTGAGGCTGGTGGCTGGCGGGCCTAGATTGGAGCCCTAAGCCTTGACAGATTGTGGCTTCCCTGGCTGGGTTGCCCCTCCCCCTGGTAGCAGGAAGTGGTCCTGCGTTTGGGTCTGGCTTGGGTGCCATAGTGAGGTCATGTGTCAGGGGCTCAGGTTTGGGACCTGCTAGGAACAACTGGAGCAGCGCAACACTGTGCCAGGAAGGTAAAAACTTATGACATTGACTCTCGGGGTGTTGGATAATTGATTTGCTGGTTTGTGGCAGAGGGGATGATGGCTGGCAGGCCTAGATTGGAGCCCTAAGCTCCGGCAGAGTGTGGATGCCTGGCCAGGTTGCCCCTCCCTCTAGTAGCCAGAAGTGGTCCTGGGTTTGGGTCTTACTCTGGTGCCATAGTGAGGTTGTGGGTTGGGACTCAGGTTCCAGACCTGCTAGGAACACCTGGAACAGCCCCCACTGCTCCGGGTAGTTACCAGGGGGACGGGCTAAGTCAGGAATCGCCCCCCCTGCTCAAAAAACTGGAATTGAGGAGAGAGTATCCAATGTATTAGGAGAACCTTCAGAACAGGAAAGGAAGAGGGACGTAGACTTCCAATATCCAATATGTAAACACACACAAGAAAAGCCTGAAACCTAGGCAAGTCAACACTCCATAAATGGGGGGGGGGGGGTTGGGAGAAAAGCCTGCGAAAAGGAGGCAGCAAATAAAACAAACTTCTCAGCCTTCATCAAACATTGACTGTAAAAGGCATTTGAATTGAATCACAAAAGGGAAACCCCCGTGCCAGGAACATCGACGAAGGGGCAACATAGGAAAGGTGCAGGAAATTCCACACAGGCTCCTCCAAACCTTGAGGAGAAGCGCTACAATTGGGATTCCCCGGAGTTGCACTCACAAATAAGAAGTTAGAATGTGGAATAATGAGGACCTAGCAGAGAGAAGTTAAAAAAAATAAGAGAATGAATTCAGACACTCAAAGAGAGAGAAGTGAAAAACTCAAAAAGGGACTAGAGGGATACAATGCTAAAATCACAAAAGGAACTAAAGGAGGGATTGACAAACTCCAGAAGAAGAGATCTAGAAAAGAGAACAAAACAAACACCTGTAAGGAAATAAGAGACAACTGAAAAAAGGAAGACAACCAGCGAAGTAAGGAGCAGAGGCCAAGAATAAATTGAGAATCTCAAAAAGGAAATGGAATATAAGAAAATAAAAATCACAGGATGAAATGAAAAAGGAAATAGATCACTCATCCAATCAGGAAGAAAGGAAAGGAAAAAGCCTCAGAAATAGAATGGAGGAAGCAGAACAAAGAATATCAGATCTGGAAGATAACACAGAGCAACTAAAAAACTCAAATAAAGATTATGAAAAATTTAAAAATACACAAAACTGGAACAACCTAGAAATATGGGACACTATGAAAAGATCAAACCTCCACATCATAGGAATACAGGAAGGAGAAGATTCTCAAGATAATAGTATTGATCAGATCTTCAACAGAATAATAGATGAAAACTTCCCCAAACTAAAAATAGACAAACGCATTCAAATACAAGAAGCACATAGGACTCCAAATACACAAGATCAGAAAAGAAACTCCCCACGCCATATCATACTCAAAATGCTAGATGCCCAAAACAAAGATAAAATTCTAAAGGCCACAAAAGAAAAACAAGTCACATACAAAGGGAAACCCATCAGAATTACAACTGACTTCTCGGCGCAAACTATGAAAACAAGAAGAACATGGAGCAAAGTATCCCCAGTATTAAAGGACTATGGATGCCAACCCAGAATACGTTACCCAGAAAAAATGTCGATTATATTTGAAGGAGAGAGAACAATCTTGCAAGATGTAAACAAGATGATAGAATACATGTATGGAAAACCAACTCTCCAGAAAATACTTGAAGCAATTCAAAGGGCAGAAGAGAGGAGCAACAATCCTCATGCACCTAGGAAAAGAAACTAATAAAAACATAACAGTAGGAGTAGAATCAGAGACTAAAAGTCCAAAAGGATAATAAGGTGTAAGGAAAAAACATCCATCTTTCAATTATAACCTTAAATATTGATGGGCTGAACTCCCCAATCAAAAGGCATAGCCTGGGAGAATGGATTAGGAAACAAAATCCATTTATATGCTGTCTACAAGAAACCCATGTCAATTTCAAGGACAAGCACTAACTTAAGGTGAAAGGATGGAAAAAAATATTCCAAGCAAATGGTACCAAAAACAAAGCAGGTGTTGTTATTCTAATATCAGAAAAAAATAGACATCAAAGCAAAAGAAATCAAAAGAGACAAAGAGGGCCATTGCATCTTCATTAACGGAGCAATTGATGATGAATATCTCACAATCATGAATATATATACACCGAACACCAGCACACCAAACTTTGTAAAGACAATTCTTCAGGATCTCAAGGATCAGATTAACCCCAGCACACTAAAAGTAGGGGACTTCAATACCCCAGTAAGTCCTTTAGACAGATCAACAGGACAAAGGTTAAACAGAGAGAAATCTGAACTGAATGATACAATAATGGACCTCACAGACATCTATAGAATACTCCACCCAAACACCAGAGAATACACTTTCTACTCAGCACACCACGGAACATTCTCCAAAATAGACCATATACTGGGACACAGGGAAAAACTCGACAAATACAAAATGATTGTAATAATCTCATGAATTCTACCAGACCACAGTGCAATAAAACTCAATATCAACACCAGGATAAACCGTACAACCTACAAGAACACATGGAGACTAAACAACACTCTCCTGAATAATGAATGGGCCAAGGAAGAAATAAGGAAATAAAACCATTCCTAGAACTGAATCACAATGATAATACAACACAGCATAACCTATGGGACACTTTAAAAGCAGTCCTAAGAGAGAAGTTTATAGCTTTAAGTGCCTACATTATAAAAACAGAAAGAGCACAAGTGAATGATCTAACACTGCAGCTAAAAGTACTTGAGAGACAACAACAAATGAACCCTAAAAGCAGCAGAAAAGAAGAAATAACAAAAATCAGAGCAGAGATCAATGAAATAAAAACAAAGAAAACCATACAAAAAAATCAATGAATCCAAATGTTGGTTCTTTGAGAGAATAAACAAGATAGACAGATCTCTAGCCCAGTTAATGAAAAGAAAGAAGGAACAACTCCAAATCAATAGAATCTGTGATGAAAGGGGAAATATCACAACACACAATGAAAAGATACAGACAATCATACAGGATTACTTTAAAAACCTATACTTTACTAAGTTTGAAAACCTAGAAGAAATGGATGAATATCTGAAATACTGGGAATCACCAAAGCTCAAGCAAGAAGAGATTGACAACCTAAATAGACCAATAATATATGAAGAAATTGAAGATGTAATAAGCAGCCTCCCAACCAAAAAATCCCCAGTCTCAGATGGTCTCACAGCAGAATTCTATAAAATAATTCAAAAAGTTTTACAAGCTTTACTACTCAAGTTGTTTAGAAGGACACAAACGGAGGGAGTTCTCCCAGATTCCTTCTATGAAGCCAGCATCACTCTATTACCAAAACCAGGCAAAGATGCAACCAAGAAAGAGAACTATAGACCCATCTCCATAATGAACACAGATGCCAAAATTCTAAACAGGATACTGGCAAATCATATACAGACCCACATCAAGAAGATCATTCATAATGACCAAGTTGGATTCATACCAGAGATGCAGGGATGGTTCAACATACGAAAATCAATAAATATCATCAAACATATAAATGGACTGAAGGACAAAAAGCACACCATCATCTCAATTGATGCAGAGAAAGCCTTTGAAAAAATCCAGCATCCCTTCATGGTTAAAGTCCTAGAGGGAATTGGAATCAAGGGATCATTCCTCAATGTAATCAAAGCCATATACAGGAAACCCACAGCCAGTATCATCCTAAATGGGGAAATAACAGAGGCATTTCCCTTAAAAGTAGGAACTTGGCAAGGCTGACCCTGTCACCACTCTTATTCAATATAGTGCTTGAAACCCTTGCTAGGGCAATAAGGCAAGAAAAGGAAATTAAATGAGTTCTAATCGGAAAAGAGGAGGTCACTCTATCCTTTTTTGCTGAAGATATGACTGTCTACTTAAGGAACCTCCTAGAAATGATTAATAACTTTAGCAAACTGGCAGGATACAAAATAAATCTAGAAAAATCAGTAGCCTTTCTCTACACCAACAATAAGCAAATGAAGGAATACGAGGAGACCTTCCCACTCACAATATCCTCAAAAACAATAAAATACCTAGGAACAAACCTAACCGAAGACACCAAGGATCTCCACAAAAAAAACTTAAACCTCTGAAGAAGGAAATTGAAGAAGACATCAGAAGATGGACAAACCTCCCATGCTCATGGATTGGGAAAATAAATATAGTAAAAATGTCCATTCTACCTAAACTTATATACAGATTTAATGCAATCTCAATCAAAATCCCCAAGAGCTTCTTCACATGTTTGGAAAAAATATCCTCAATTTCATTTGGAAAATCAAAAAACCCAGAATAGCGAAAGCAACCCTGAGTGAAAAGAGAATTACAGGGGGGATCACTCTACCAGACATCAAACTATACCACAGGGCTATTGTCATAAAAACAGCTTGGTACTGGCACAAAAACAGACCAGTTGACCAATGGAATAAAACTGAAGATCCAAACCTGAGCACATACAACTTCAGCCACCTCATATTTGACAAGGGTGCCAATGAGACACATTGGAGGAAAGACAGCATCTTCAACAAGTGGTTTTGGCAAAAGTGGATCACCACCTGTAGAAGAATGAAATTAAAGCCCTACCTCTCGCCCTGTACAAAAGTCAATTCCGGATGAATCAAAGACCTCAATGTGAAATCCAAAACTCTGGAGGTGATAGAAGAGAAACTTGGCAGCAGACTACAAGACATAGACGTAGGAAAAGACTTCCTAAATCAGACAGCAGCTGCACAAGAAATAACATCAAAAATTGACAAATGGAACCTCATTAAACCCAAAAGCTTTTGTACATCAAAGGAAACAATAAAAGAAATGAAGAGAAAACCCAAGAATGGGAGGAAACCTTCATAGCAGATACATCTGACAAAGCATTACTTGCCAGAGTATACAAGCTACTCAAAAAACAAAGAAGAAAGAAAACAAATGAATCACTCAAAAGATAGAGCAAAGATCTCAATAGAGACTTCACAGAGGAGGAATTAGAGATGGCTGAAAAACATCTTAAGAAGTGTTCAACATCACTAATAATTAAGGAAATGCAAATGAAAACAATTTTAAGATACCATCTTACTCCAATAAGAATAGCTAGAATCAAGAAAACAAATTATACCAAGTGCTGTAGAGGATGTGGGGAAAGGGGAAGACTCATCATTTGCTGCTGGGAATGTAAACTTGTACAGCCACTATGGAAAATAGTGTGGAGAACCCTTAGAAGACTCAAAATGAACCTGCCATTTGACCCAGCCATACCACTCCTGGGTATATACCCACAAGACTCGTGTTACTGCAGAGATACATGCACAGCTATATTTATTGCAGCTCTGTTCACAATAGCAAAAATCTGGAACCAACCCAAATACCCCTCAACTGACGAGTGGATAGAGAAAATATGGTATATGTACACAATGGAATTCTATGCACCGGTAAAGAAAGACAACATCATGAATTTTGCAGGTAAATGGATGGAGCTAGAAGACATTATGTTAAGTGAAGTAACATAGTCCCAGAAAAACAAACGAAAAATGATATCCCTATATGTGGATGCTAGTGCCAATAACCCAGTTATAAATATTTCTTGTAGAGAGGGATGCATATTAAAAGAACAACTGAAAGACTGCATCAGAAAACTAACTGAAATGGTGAATCAGGAAGGGTGGGAGGAGCAGGAGAGGGACATGGGCGTATATTAGATTAATACATATTTAATTGACGTGAGTGCAACAAGTATCCAGTTTTGCCCAGACTCTGTCTTCAGGTTACATGGTGTTTTAGGACTTAGTAAAAGTAAATATGTGTATGTTAAACAACATTGGTTTAAAGGCTCTGATAAAAAATGGTAATGCATCCGAGTTATTTGGAGATATAAATTGCTGTTGTCCACATTTCTTTAACTTAAAATCTGTATAACATTAACTTTGGGATTGGCACATATAAATGTTCTCTATAATTTTTCTGTTGTACAGTATCACCTTGAAGCATTCTCTTTCACCTATAGGATGACTTAACTTAAAAATAAAGTTTGCTTCGCAAGTTAATCACATAGTCACCCAAAACAGCATGGGTGAATTTGATGAAATCTGTGCCTTGATTACACCCTATAGGTATGTATAATACAACTGCTTTTTTGAAACACATGGGTCAAAAAACAAAAACCTAAAATAAAAAAGGGGATACAGATATATATGAAAAATTTTGTCAAAAATCTTGCAATTCAAATCTTAAAACTAACTATGGGAAAAGATTTGTATGTTCCAACAGGTCAAAATGTCACCAACTTAATGGCTGAGAAAGAAAAAGTACAGCTTTGCATTTAGTAGGATGTACCAGAAAATGCAAACAGAAAGGTAGGCCCGTCTGAACATTGAAAGGAAGAAAAGCCTCAGATTGCTACAAACATCAAACCCCTCTGTGGATCCTACTCGTAACAACTATTTATAAAGAGTCCTAATGAAACTTACCTTCTAGATGCCACAAAGGACTTAATAGGAGAGACTTTCTTACCTCCTCCCCCATGGAACAAGGAGAAATATGATGATGATGAGGTCATTCTCCAACTGTAAACTTGAGCCAACTGTTATATAGGTAATCTCATAAAACCTTAAAACTGCCTTCTTTAATTGACTATAGACATAGGAGCTGTGAAAAGGATTATTCTCTATTCAGAACCAAAAATAATACTAAAGTCTCCTTAAGCTATACACTTAAGTAAAATATATTAATACAGGAGCTCTGACTTCAGCAATGGATTATTCTACCAAGGATATGTTTGCCTGGGGATCCAAGGCCCCACAAAAGGTAAAGGCTCCTTGCCTCCAAACTGGGACACCTGCAAGAAGAGATGCTATAAGGCCCTACTGTCTAAGACCTGATGTAAACATGGGTAATATGTATTGAGACCACCCTTGCAAGTGTACAGATGGTCTCTGGAATACCAGAGAGTGTTACCAAAGGCCACTAAACCAAAAAAGCAAATACAGTTCTCCTTGAGTCAAACAAGAATCCTCCGTCAGCACCAGCTACACCTCACCTTCCTGGAAATACCTTGCAGCAATGGCAGCCATATGCCTGTATATCCCAAATCTAATTGGCTATTAGCTCTCTCCTTGGAGGAACAACCCATGGCTGATGCCACAAGCTTACATCCTCTAATGGTTAGGAGATGTTATAAGCCACAGTAAGACCCTGTCATATTTGACAGAAAAAAATGTAATTCATGGAGTAACATATCATCCAAACATCTGTGTCTATACCAAAGTAGCCTACCATAACAATTAGTACTGTTTAAATATATATATATATATATATATATACATATATTTAATTATATATATTTATATATATAATTAAAATAATATAATTATATATATATATATATCAGATATTCTGATATATATATATAATTGCGTGGCTTCTACTAGTAGTGAGCGAAAGGTTTTTCTGGGATAAAACTTCCACCAATGAAAGGAAACCAGCCAGAATTCTGACGCAGAGTCCAAGACACACAGCTCCAGAGAAAGTAGACTGTTGTGCTGTATCATACACAAACTGTGCCCTTTTTAAGCTCGAGGGAAACAGCGTCTGCGGATAGAGGGAGTGTGGTGTAGAATGTAAGGGCTGGCAATGGGGGTAATTGAAGAAACGTACAGAACATATTGTCTAGGATCATCATTTGATCAACTTGATGAACATACAAGCCCCCCCCCCCGCATGGATGGTGTGGACTCATGCGCTGTGTGGGTTTGGGCACAACTGCTTGCAAATTGGTTTTACATGAAGGATGCTTGTACTCACAAATTATCACCTATTGTTAAAAAATGAAAAAAAATAACAGAGAAAGATGCAGGAAAGGTATGGCAGAATGCATATTTTGGGATGGGGTGGGGTGGGGTGGGGGGAAGGGAAAGAGAAATATGCCTGAACTGAATTGGAAAATGATGTATGAAATATACAAAGCATCAATAAAAAAATGAAAAATAATAAATCCATCTTTGTGATGGTGGATGTTCTTTTGGATGTGTGCCTGTATGCAGTTTGCAAATATTTTGTTGAGAAAATTTGCATATACAATCATTAATGAAATGGGTCCTTAGTTTTCTTTGTTGTATTTATCTTTGCCTAGTTTTGGTATTATAGTGATGCTGGTTTCAAAAAAGGAATTAGGGATATTTTCTTCTGTTTCTCTCCTCTTGAATAATTTCAGTAGTAGTGGCTGTAGGTGTTCTTTCAATGTCTTACATAATTCTGCCATGAATCTATCCGGGGCTGGGCTATTTTTATTTGAGAATTTTTTCCACAGTTTATTTTTTATTTCTTTTTTATTGATGTTTTGTGTATTTCGAACATCATTTTTCAATTCAGTTCAGGCATATTCTGCTTTCCCTTCCCCCCACCCCACCCCAGATCTTGCATTCTGCCTTAACTGTCCTGCACCTTTCTCTCAGTCTTGTTTTCTATGGTTAGGAATTCACATTTTCCTCCATTAATTTTATATTACTCTAGATATATATTCTACACCCATATACAGTAATTACAGTGGCTGAAAATAATTGGTGGGTGGATTCTAGAGCCCATTGTGAGATTCACATTATAAAAACATGTTTCCTTTCAGGTAAACAGAAATATAGCTATAATGTTATTCGGCTTGCCTTTCGTCTGGGGGATTTGGTGTTAGAATCCACAAATAAGGGAAACCATTCTCCATTTGTCTTTCTGAGACTATGTTACCTCACTCAGCATAATGGCTTCAAGCCATCTTTCTTTTCCGCTGAGTAGTACTCAATTGTGTAGATATACTACATTTTTCTCAACCTCTCTTATGTTGAGGGACATTTGGGCTGGTTCCAGCTCTTCACTATTGTGAAGAGAGCTGTAATAAACATGGATGTGCATGTATCTTTGTGGTAAGATGAGTCTTTGGGGTATATACCCAGGAGTTCTATGACTGGGTCAGGTGGTAGGCTCATTCCGAGTCTTTTAAGCATTCTCCACACTGCTTTCCATAGTGGTTGTCCAAGTTTTCAACCCCACCAGAAGAGCAAAAGTGTTCCCCTTTCTCCACAACCTCTCCAGCATCTGCTGTCTTTTGTTTCCTTGATCTTAGCTAGCTATATTGGAGTGAGATGATATCTGCGAGTGGTTTTAATTTGCATTTCCTTAATTATTGAGGATGTTTAACACTTTTTAAGATGTTTCTCAACCATCTTTAGTTCCTCACTGGTGAAGCCTCTGTTCAGCTCTTTACTCCACTTTTGAGTAGGCCATTTGTTTTCTTATTTCTTTAGTTTTGAGAACTTTATATATTGTTATCATTAATACTCTGTCAGATTTATCACGGGGAAATAATTCATCCGACTCTTTGGGGTTTCTCTTCACCTCCTTTATTGTTTCTTTCACTGTACCGAAGCTTTTGAGTTTTACGTGGTCCCATTTGTCTACTGTTGACCTTAATTCCTGTGCAGCTGCTGTCTGATGTAGAAAGTATTTTCCTACACCTATGTCTTGTAGGTTGTTGCCAACTTTTTCTTCTATCACCTTCAGGGTTTCAGGCTTCACATTGAGATCTTTGATCCACTTGGAGTTGATTTTCATACAGGGTGAGAGGTAGGGGTTTTATTTTGTTCTTCTAAAAATGACGATCCAATTTTGCCAGCATCATTTGCTGAAGATTCTATCCTTCCTCTATTGAGGATTTTTTGCACCTTTGTCAAATATGAGGTGGCTGAAAATGTATAACCTCGGGTTTGGATCTTCAATTTTGTTCCATTGGTCAACGGGTCTGTTTTTGTGCCAGTACCAGGCTGTCTTTATGACTATGGCCCTGTAATATAGTTTGATGTCTGGTAGGTCAATCCCCCCTGTAGTGCATTTTTCATGCAGGGTTGCTTTAGCCATTCGGGGTCTTTTGTTTTTCCATATGAGTTTAAGGATTAGTTTTTCCATGTATGTGAAGAAGCTCATAGGGATTTTGATTGGGATTGCATTGGATATGTATATCAATTTGGGTAAAATGGATATTTTCCATGAATAGTTTTATTTCACTTTTTATTTCCTCCCTTACCCATTCCTTATTCAGGATTGTGTTGATTAGTCTCCATGTGTTCTTATAGCTAGTTGAATTTATTCTGGTGTTCATATTGAGCTTTATTGCACTGTGGTCTGATAGAATACATGGAATAATTTCTATCCTTTTGTATTTCTTGAGGTTCCTTTTGTCCCTCAGTATGTGATCTATTTTGGAGAATGTTCCGTGAGGTGCTGAGTAGAAAGTATATACTCTGGTATTTGGGTGGAATATTCTGTACATGTCTGTGAAGTCCACTTGATGTATTGTATTGTTCAGTTCTGATGTCTCTCTGTTTATTTTTTGTCCTATTGATCTATCCAAGAAGCTCAGGGGGTGTTGAAGTCCTCCATTATTAGTGTGTTAGGGTTAATTTTTGTCTTGAGGTGCTGCAGACTTGTGTTTATAAATTTAGGTGCACCAGAGTTTGGTGAACAGACATTTAGGATTCTGAAGACTCCGTGGTTCATTGTTCCTTTGACAAGTATGTAATCACCCTCTTTGTCACTCTAAGGTGGTGTCTGTCCTTGAGGGCGAGATGGGTTTCTTGTAAATAGCATATAGAAGGTTCAGTTTCATAATCCAATCTCCCAATATATGCCTTATGATTGGGGAGTTTAGACAATTAGTATTTAAGGCTCTTATTGAGAGATGTGTGTTGCTTCCATTTACACCTTATTTTTTGTTTGCATTCTTGGTTTAGGTTTATATTTACTCTGTTATGATTTTGTTGCTTTCTCTCTTTAATTGCATAGGGATAGTCGGTTCTTTCCTCTGTTCTTTGTATTGTTTCGATGCTTTTCTGAAGTCTTTGTTTCTTAGACATGTATCCTTTCATCTTGTTCATGTCGTGAAAGATTCTTCTTTCTCCTTCAACTATAATTGACATTTTTGCTGGGTATAGTCGTCTGGTTTGGCATCTAAAGTCATTTATTACTGGGAATACTTTGATCCACATTCTTGTAGATTTCATAGCTTGCACTGATAAGTCAGTTATGATTCTGATGGGTTTCTCCTTATATGTGACTTGTTGTTTATTTTCTTGTGGCTTTCATTATTTTGTCTTTGTTTTGAGCATCTAGTGTTTTATTTTTATTTTTATTTTTTTGGTCTTTTAGAGACAGGGTCTCCCTGTAGCCCCAGCTGGCCTGGAATTTGCTCTGTAGACTAGGCTGGCCTTGAACTCACAAAGATCCGCCTACCTCTCCCTCCCAAGTGCAAGGATTAAATGTGTGCGCCACCATGCCCTGTCTGTTTGGTGTTCTATGTGTTTCTTGTATTTTTATGTGTTTGTCTTTTTTTCAGTTTGAGGAAATTTTCTTCTATTTTCCTGTTGAATATCTGGTCAATAGTGTTGTCTTGGGATTTTTAATTTTTCATAATCTTTACTTGAGCATTCTAGTTGGTACATGTTATCCTGCAGGTCTGATATTCTTTCTTCTGCTACTTTCATTCTGCTTCTGAGGCTTTTCCCATCCTTTCCTGTTGATTGGATGAATGATCAATTTCTTTTTTCATTTCATCCTTTGATTTCTTTAGTGTTTCCACTTCCTTCTGGACCCTGTCATTCTCATCTTATAGTTCCTTGGTTCATTGGTCATTTTCTTTTTTTCTTTCAGCCTGGGATTTTTTCAGCATTTCCACTTCCTTCCAGAGTTTGTCATTTTCTCCCTTTACTTCTTTCCAATGTTTGTCATTATCTCCCTCTAGGTCCTTCTTGAGTTTTTCAATCCCTCCACTTAGTTGTTTCCAATGTTTGTCATTATCACCCTCTTGGTACTTTTTGGTCAACTCGGCTAAAGGTCACTCTGTCTTGTTTACCTTTTCAAAGAACCAGCTCTTAATTTCATTGATTTGTATATTATTTTCTTTGTTTCTATTTCATTGATTTCCACTATGATTTTTGTTATTTCTTCCTGTCTACTGTGTTTAATATTCATTCGTTGTTCCCTCTCAAGTCTTTTTAGTTACATTGTTAATGTCATTCATTTGTGCTCTTTCTGTTTTTTGTTTGTTTGTTTCATTTTGTATTGTTTTGTTTATATAGACACTCAGGGCTGTAAATTTCCCTCTTTGAACTGCTTTTAAAGTGCTCCATAAGCTTTGTTGTTTTGTATCATCCCTTTCATTTAGTGTCAAAAATGTTTTTATTTCTTTATTTCTCCTTTGACAAATTCATTATTCAGTAGGGAGTTTAGTCTCCATGTGTGTGTTCTTTTATCTAGTTGGGCCCTTTCTGGTGTTGATATCAAGCTTTGTTGAATTGCGGTCTGTTAAGATGCATGAAAATATTTTAATTTGTGTGTGTGTGTGTGTGTGTGTGTGTGTGTGTGTGTGTGTTTGCTGAGGTTTGCTCTGTGTCCCAGTATGTGTTTGATTTTGGAGAATGCTCCATGGGGTACTGAGTAGAAAGCTTATTCTTTAGTGTTTGTGTAGAATAATTGGTAGATGTCTATTACGTTCATGTGGTGTATTATATTGCTCAATTCAGATGTCTCTATGTTTATTCTTTATCCAGTTGACCTGTCCAATGTTGGCAGTGGGGTATTGAAGTCTCCCACTATTAGTGTGCTGGGATTAATCTGTGCTTTTAAGTCCTGCAAGATTGTGTTTATGAAGTTTGCTGCACCAGTGTTTTGGTCCATATATATTTATAATTGTGAGATCTTCATGGTTAATCTGAGTTCCTGCTCAGGTGGGCCAGACCTAACCTGATCTGTCATGGAATTACCAGTGTTGTTGACTGTAGCCTCAGTGGCCCTGAAAATCCCTGGTTTTGGCTTTAGAGTGATGCTGGCTTCATAGATGGAATTTGGGAAATTTCCCTCTGTTTCTATCCTTTTGAATAATTTGATTAATAATTGTAGGTCCTCTTTAAATGCCTTAAAATATTCTGCTGTAAATCCATCTGGGCGGGTTCTTCTTTTTAGTTGGGAAGTTTTGTATTGTTCTTTCAGTTTCTTCATATGTTATGTGTCATTTAAGCTATTTATCTCTTCTTGGTTAAGATTTGATGATTTCAGATATTCATCCATTTCTCTTAGATTTTCAAATTTACTTGAATATATGTTTTTTTCTGGATCTTTTTGTTATGCATTCTGATGTTTCCCATTTCATCTCTAATTTTGTTGATTTGGAGTTGATCTTTCTTTCTTTTGATTAACTGGGCTAGAGGTCTATCTATCTTTTCTATCCTTTAAGTGGACCAGCTCTTGCACTAATTGATTCTTTGTATTCTTTTTCTTTGTTTCTATTTCATTCACCTCTGCTCTGATTTTTGTTATATCTTCTTGTCTGTTGGATTTGTGATACATTTGTAGTTGTCATTTGATTATCTTTAATTGCAATGTTAGATTGCTTATTTGTGCTCTTTCTGTTTTTTTTTGTCATTGTTGTTGTTTTGCTTTGTTTTGTTTTGTTTTGTTTTTATTTGGTACTTAGAGCTATATATTTCCCTATTAGGACTGCTTTTATTTTTTTTTTTATTTATTTTTTTTAATTAATTTTTATTGATGCTTTGTGCATTTCATACATTTTTTCCAATTCAGTTCAGGCTTATTTCCCTTTCCCTCCCCCCCACCCCCACCCCATCCCAGATCATGCATTCTGCCATAACTGTCCTGCATCTTTCTCTCAGTTTTTTTTTT
>VZQC01008141.1:625220-646497 GCA_009823505.1 Rhizomys pruinosus
GAAGAGGAGGCGTGGTAGATTGTAAGGGCTGTGGAGAGATAGGGGTGAATCATGAGACTACAGGAATATTGTCTGGACTCCTGATTGATCAACATGCCTGTGCATACAAGCTTCTCCAACTGGACTATGGGAACCTTGGGTTGTTCAAAATTTGGACATAGATACTTGCGAAATGCACCAATTACCTAATTTTATGACATACTGAGTAACATCAATGTTTTCTGCAAACAACTGTGTCATTATATTGTAGAATCCCTTAAAAATAAAAAATAAATTAAAAAAAAGAGAAAATATATTCTTTGGTGCTTGGTTGGAATTTTCCATAGATATCTGTTAGGTCCATTTGGTGTATCATATTGTTCAGTTCAGAGGGCTCTTTGTTTGTTTTTTGTATGGTTGACCTGTCTAATGGGCAAGGTATTGATGTCCACTACTCTATTAGTCAGGATTCTCTAAAGAAACAGAAAAATAGAACGAATATATATCTATATACAAATTTATCGATTTGCTCACAGGATAGAGTCGAAGGAGTCCAACAATAGCCAGACTTCCCTGGAGAAGTTGAGAATCCAAGGAACTGCTCAGTCCAGAAGGTTGGATATCTCAGTAGTCCCAATTTAGTGCTGAAGGTCCAATGGATTCCAGGAGATCTGCCTGTCTCAGTACACGCTGGGATACAAAGAGTTGATCACATCAGCAAGACAAACTCACCACTGAAGGAGAAGGCAAGCTGCAGGAAAAAGGGACCAGCTCCCTCTGCCATGGACTTTTTTACTGGCTGCTGACAGAAAGTAACCCCTACATTTAGGGTTGGCCATCCAGCTTGAGGTAGTCCAATCTGAAGATCTCTTTCTCATATTTGTTCATCCCTAGACCAGTCAAGTTGACACCCAGGATTAACCATCACAAGTCCACCCCTTGTCAACTTGACACCCAATACCCTCTCTCCTTCTGTTATGCTTGAATGTCAAATGCAAACAATAACGAGGTCATAATTTCACATAATATGTTATAAGTGTCCCATATGCAATCACAAAGTGTTATATCTTAGAGTAATTGGTAATGTCCTTGAGGAATACTTAGTCCTTCATTATGTAATAATGTAATTATGACAACACTTAACAATATCTCAGTTATACATTCAAAATGGAACAACACAAGTATCTGCTTGATATATGATATATATATATGCACATTCTTAACAAAATAGGACAAAATTTAATATCTATTACAATCCATGTTTCTGAAACTGGTCCCATGGCCTCAGCTGATATTTATGACTTCCTTATACTACCCATTCTGTATTTCCTCCACCATCAGCAAGCACCTCTGCAGGTCTTGGCTCTTTTCCTGGAGAAGTAAACCATACCTTCATCCTTGAAGGATCTGGAGCATTTGTTGTTCTGTCTGGTTTGGGTTGCTGGAGTTTCCCATTGACGTTAATCACAGCACATGGTAGGACCAGAAGGCGCCATACAGCATCTACTGCCTTCCAGACATAATCTTCCGTGTCCCCATTGTGGAGAAAAAGTCCAATTTTTCCCAGTAGTCTGGATCAATCACTCTGCCTACTACTGTTATTACTTTCTTAGCCTGTTGGCTTAAGGGCAGTAGAAGTCCAAATTGGCCAGAGGGAAGTCAGCTTCCAGTTCAAAGGAACATTTGTTGTGTCTCCTGGCAAAAGCATTCCCCCCTTTGGAACCAAAATTTCTAGACCGGCAGAACACAAGGTCTTGGGTAAAGGAAGCAATTTTTTTTTCCGAATAGGTCATTAGGGATTATAGTTGAATCACTCCCAATTCCATCCCTTGGTTCCGAGACCCATGAATTCTGGCAATAGGAGAAACACTACCATATAGTGGGTGGTGATTCAAAGCATATACTGCTTGCTGGAGAACCGTGCCACAGCCCTCCATGGTATTGTTACATATCTGGCACTGTAACTGTGACTTCAAGAGGCCATCCCATCATTCTATCAAACCAGCTGCTTCTGGGTGCTGGGGAGCATCGTAAGACAAGTGGATACCATGACCATGGGCTCACTGTCGCACTTCTTTGGCTGTGAATTGAGTTCCCTAGTCAGAAGCAATGCTGTGAGGAATACCATGATGGTGGATAAGGCATTCTGTAAGTCCCTGGATGGTAGTTTTGGCAGAAGCATTATGTGCAGGAAAGGCAAATCCATAACCAGAATAAGTAGCTATTCCTGTAAGGACAAAGTGCTGTCCCCTCCATGATGGAAGTGTTCCAATGTAGTCAACCTGCCACCAGGTTGCTGGCTGGTCGCCCATGGGGAATAGTGCCATATCGTGAGCTCAATGTTGGTCTCTGCTGTTTGCAAATCTGGCACTCAGCAGTAGTTGTAGCTAGATCAGCCTTGGTGAGTGGAAGTCCATGCTGTCGAGCCTGTGCATAACCTCCATCTCTGCCACCCCTTTGCTCATGGGCCCATTGAGCAACAACAGGGACAGCTGGATAAAGAAGCTGACTGTCAACAGAACAAGGCATCTGATCTACTTGATTATTAAACTCATTCTCTGATGAGATCACCTTTTGATGAGCATTTACATGAGACATAAGTACCTTCACATCCTTTGACCATTCAGATAGCTCTATCCACATACTTCTTCCCCAAATGACTTTCTCAACAGTTTTCCAGTCATGCACCTTCCAAGTCCCTGACCATCCAGCCAACCATTGTCAAACCTCTGGCCATTTCTCCTTCCAGGCAAAATGCATAACCTTGTGCACTGCCCAAAGTTCTGCCCACTGTGAAGACTTTCCTTCACCAGTGTCCTTTCGGGTTGTTTCAAAAATTGACTGTAATTCTGCAGCTATCCCCTGTGGGTGGTGCCTGCATAGCATGTAAAACCATCAGTAAACCAGGCCCTAGACTTCTCTTCCTCAGTTAACCGATCATAGGGCAAACCCCATGAAGCCATAGGTGCATGATTGAGCACCGTAGGCATTGTAACAGATGTGGGAACCATAGGCATTTGGGCAACTTCTTCATGTAGCTTGCTTGTGCCCAAAGGGGCCTGCCCAGGCCCTGTCACATATGTACCACTTCCAATTGATAATGGACTGCTGCTATGCACATCATAATTTATGGGCTGTTGAGTCAGATAACACCCAGCTCGTGATGGGCAGCTCAGGTAGCATGGTGAATTTGTGGGCCATTGTCAAAAGTTCAAATTCTAGTAAGGCCCCATAGTAGGCTAAGAGCTGTCTCTCAAAGGGAAAATAGCTGTCTGTAGATGAAGGTAGAGCCTTACTCCAAAATTCCAAGGGCCTCCACTGTGATTTCCCTATGAGGGCCTTCCACAGACACTGGATGGAATCTCTATCTGCCACTGATACCTCAAGCACCATTGGGTCTGCAGGATCATATGGCCCAATGGGCAGAGCAGGCTTCCCTGAAGCCTGGACGTGTTGAAGAGCCTTTTCTTGTTTCAAGCAACACTCAAATTTTGCTGCATTTCAAGTCACTTGATAAATGGGTCATAGTAACACACCCAGATGAGGAATGTGTTGCCTCCAGAATCCAAAAAGACCCACTAAACGTTGTCCTTCTTTCTTGGTGGAGGGAGGGGCCTGATGCAACAACTTATTCTTCACCTTAGAAGGAATGTGTCTGCCTGCTCCACACCACTGAACTCCTAGAAATTTCACTGAGTTAGACCACCCTTGAATTTTAGTTGGGTTTATTTCCTATTCTCTCATGTGCATATGCTTTACCAACAAGTCTAGACTGGCTGCTACCTCCTGTTTGCTGGATCCAATCAGCATAACATCATCAATATAGTGGACCAGTGTGATTATTTTGTGGAAGTCTGGCAATCAAGATCACTTCTAACTAAGTTATGGCACAAGGCTGCAGAGTTAACATTCCCTTGAGGTGGGACATTAATGGTATACTGTTGAACTTGTCAGCTGAAAGCAAATTGCTTCTGGTGGTCCATATGAACTTGTATTGAGAAGAAAGCATTTGCCAGATCAATAGCTGCATACCAGGTTCCAGGAGACATATTATTCTGCTCAAGTAAGGACACCACATCTGGTACAGTGACTGCAATTGGTGTCACTACTTTGTTGAGATTTCGATAGTCAACTGTCATTCTCCATGATCCATCTCTCTTTTGCACAGGCCAAATTGGAGAGTTAAATGGAGATGTGGTAGGGATCACCACCCATGCATCTTTCAAATTCTTCATGGTGGCACTAATTTCTGCAGCCCCTCCAGGGATATGATACTGTCTTTTGTGCACTATTTTCTCTGGTAGAGGCAACACCAATGGTTTCCATTTGGCCTTTCCAACAATAAATAGACTTCATTCCACAAGTCAGGGAATCAATCTGGGGTTCTTCCAATTTCTATGTATATCTATCCCAATTATACATTCTGGGACTGGGGGAATAACCACAGGGTGAGTTCTGGGACACACTGGGCCCACTGTGAGTTGGACTTCAGCCAAAACTCCATTTGTCACCTGACATCCATAGGACCCTACTTTAACTGTAGGGCAACAATTCTTTTAATGGTCTCCTGGGATCAGTGTCAACTCAGAACCAGTATCCAATAGGCTTCAAACAGTGTGATTATTTCCTTTTCCCCAATATTTGCCCTAGTAAAAGGCCTCAGGTTCCACTGAGGAAGGACAGGAGGAAGGCAAATAGCGTAATTATTTGGTATTGGGACAAGGTCCTTCCTCATCAGAACCCAGCCACCTCTTCATTCAAGTGGTTCAGGGTCTGTGAATTATCTCAAGTCTGGAAACTGGTTGACTGGACGAGATTTGCTATTGCTAAGATCCATGTTGACTTTCTGTCATTTGTTCTAGAGCTTTTCTTCTTATACAGATCAAATAAAAACTTAGTAGGCTTCTTATGTATTTGGTTCCTGGGAACACCATGATTAATTATCCAGTTCCAAAGATCCATTTGGGTCATGCCATTATAAGCATTGTTTTGTCTTTGCTGCCCATTATAATAACTACAGTAACTACACTCATCTGGCCTTCAGCAATTCAGTTCTGCCACTTGACGCCTACCCTTAGGTCCTGTCAAACCTATTATGTGTACATTTAATTTATGCAAACAAGCAAAAATTTCTCTACCTCTAAGATCTGACATAAGAAAGAGCAAAAACAAAGCTCTTCAAATGTTCTGGTGACTCTCGCAGTACTTTCCATCTTATAAACTCAGTGAAAGGCAGGTCCTCCAGTCCCTCACATTGTAAAGAATGTGGTTTTTCCCTCGAATCCACTCGAGCATCCCCATTTGCCTGACCCTTACAATCCATTCATCAATACTAAGCCAAGGAATATCAGGCATCTCTAGCTCGCTGTTAGTAGGCCATGTTTTAATAAATACGTCAGCCAAACAATCAAATAAATTTAAACACCTTTTTAAACCTCTCAAGCTTCCATGTTAAACCTAGACCTCAGTGGACCCATATCGATAAACTCAGTCTGATACAATTTTATATTCCTCCCACCATTATCCCACACCCTTAAAATCCATTCCCACACATATTTCTTAGGCTTCTGCCAGAATGAATTAGAAAACTCATTAATTTCTTTAGTGGTGTAGCACCCCTCCTCATGGACCACACTTTCTATCTCACCTCTAGGGGCTTGCTTAGCCTTGACTCTGGTTACAGGTCTAGAGACAACAGTTGCTGTGCCCTGAGGGAAATAAGCTCGCTCTGGGAAAGTGAGATTAGTTTCCTCAGGCAAGAGTGGGAAGGGCAGATCTACAGGGTGTGAGAACACATTCTCTGCTGAGGGTGGTGAGATTAATTCCTCAGATGAAGTAAATCCCTCAGAATCCAAGGGTTTAAAGTCTTCATCATCATGGTTCCCTCACACCTCTCCCATGTTTCAGGGTTCTACCCTTTCCCCACCAGTGCTCCAGCTTGCTTTTTTTTTTTTTTTTTTTTTTTTTTTTTTTTTTTTTTTTGGTCTTTCCATACAAGGTCGCCCCTTAGCCCTGGGTGTCCTGTAACTACTGTAGACCAGGCTGCTGGGCCTTGAACTCACAAATATCTGCTGCCTCTGCCTCCGAAATGCTGGGATTAAGGCGTACACCACCATGCCTGGCGTGATTGCTGCCACTTTAGCTCTTGGTTGCTGGGGAGAAGATTCTCTTCCAGAGCATATTTGGAAACTTTTAAACTGATGTTTCAAATCTGGAGCTGGCGGACTTTTACACTGAGCTTCTTATTTTCATCTAAATCCACTTAGCAGAGATGCTAGAAGCAACAGCCAACATCATACTCACTCTGTAGACCAGGCTGGCCCTTGAAACTCACAAAGAGCCACCTGCCTCTGACTCTCAAACGTTTTAAATAGAGAGTCACTAAATGCCTTGCTCCTCACAAAAGTGAGTTAGGGGACTCAAATAGATCATTCTTCTTCATTCTTCGTCTTTTTTTCCTCCTTCTCTTCTTCTTTCGCTTCTGTCTTTTCTTTCTCCTCCTTTTTCTCTTCTTCTTCTTCTCTTCTCGTCTTCTTCTTGCTTCTTCTTCTTCTTGCTTTTTTTTTTTTTTTTTTTTTTTTTTAGTCTTTCTGAGACAAGGTCCTCCCGGCAGATTTGGCTGTCCTGGGATTCACTCTGCAACCAGGCTGGCCTTGAACTCACAGAGATCTGCCAGCTCTGCCCTCACAAGTGCTAGGATAAGGTGATGGCACACACCATACCACGGCCCAGCATAAGTTTACAATGTGGCAAGCTTGGGATTTGAACCACAGACCTTGTGAGAGCAAGTCTGTTTCATACTTTGCTAACCCATTTCTTAGCTATATTCATAATTACATCAAATAGACTGCACCAAGAATTGGTCATTCCTTTTTCTTTTTTTTTTTTTTTTTGTTTTGGTGTGTGTTTGTGTTTTTTTTTTTTTTTTTTTTTTTTTTTTTTTTTTTTTTTTTTTTTAAAAATTATTTTCATTTTTTTTTTTTTTTTTTTTTTTTTTTTTTTTTTTTTTTTTTTTTTTTTTTTTTTTTTTTTTTTTTTTTTTTGAGACAGGGTCGCCCTGTAAGCCCTGTAGCTCCAATTGTCCTGGAACTTGCTCTGCAGAACAGGCTGACCTTGAAACTCAAAGATCGGCCCTGCCTCCCCTACCTTGCCTTTTTCTTTTCTAATCTAACTTCTTATCTAGAGTTTTATTATTGATAAGTAATAAAGATATTAATTAAAGAAGAATTCCGATCTTTTTTCTCTAAGTCATCCATCTCCTGTCAGGCCTTTATCTATTTGTGCCTGCGTATACATTTTTGTCTTGGCCATCTTCTCCAAGCATCCCTGTATTATGGTATCTGATCGATCTTTAATCGATAGCCAATGCAATCGTTTCTTATTGTTTTATGATTTCATTCGCATCTCTTTTTTTTCCACATAAATTTATTTGTATTTTTTTAACAAACCTAGACCCCTGTTCCCGCCCATTCCCCCAACCCGCCACAGAGCTCATGCAATTCTGCCAAACATGCTTTTCTCTCGTAAGTCTTTCTCAATATGCTCCATGAGGAAGTTTGACTGTTTTGAGGAGAAGTTCAACATTTCAGTCAATTCTTTGATGCAGTCCCCACTTTTGCTGCTGTTGTGTGGTTGTTGTTTGTTCCAAAGAGGCAGTACGGCCCAACCTGCTTGGACAAAGCTCAGGGGGCCCGACACAAAGAAATACTTACAACTGGGTAATTGGCCCGAGCAATCCACAGATGAGGAATAACATTCGTCATGTGGTTTTCTGGGACTGTATTACTTCACGCAGCATGATGTCCTCATAGCGCTCCAGCCATATTCCTGCAAAGCTTGTGATGTCGTGTTGGTGTACTTGCGGCAATAAGGAACTCCATTGTGTAAGAATGTACCACACTGCTCTATCCACCTCGTCGTTGAGGGGGCATTTAGGTTGGTTTCCAGCTCCTTGCTATGTGAGAGGACTGCAATAAACATGGCCGTACATGTATCCTGTGTGGTGAATCTTGAGGGTACATTCCCAGGAGTGGTATGCTGGTCGGGTGGCAAGTTCATTCCATAGTGGCTGTTCCAGGTTTTTCTTTACAAACAACTGCTTTCCATAGTGGCTGGACGAGTTTACATTCCCACCAGCAGTTGGATGAGTGTTCCCCGTTTCCCACAACCTTATCCTCTTCAGCACGTGGTATCATTTGTTTTCGTGATCCGAGCCAGTCTTATTGGATTAAGATGATTCTTAAAGTGGGTTTTTATTTTTGCATTGCCTTAATGATTAGTGAATGTTGAACACTTCTGAAGGGGTGTTTCTTCGTCAGACTCTCTATTCTCCGCACAAAATTGTGAGTCTCTGTTCAGTTCTTTTGCTCCATCTATTGATTGAGTAATTTGTGTGCTGGTTTTCGTTTTATCTTTGTTTGTATGATAGTTTATTTTCTGGAAATCAATGCTTTGCAGATGTATTTGCAGTGAAGGTTTCCTCGCCCCTCCAGTGGGATTTCGCTTCACTTCCTTGATGGTTTCTTTTGAGGTAACAGAAGCTTTTTGAGTTTAAATGAGGTTCCCATTTGTCCCAAATTGTGACCTTAATCAATTCCTGTGCACTGCTGTCTGATTTTAGGGAAGTCTTTTTCTTACGCCTATGTCTTTTAAGTTGCTGCAGACTTTTTCCCTTCTAGCACCTTCAAGTTTGCTTTCACGATGAGGTATTTGACGCATCTGGAGTTGACTTTTGTACAGGGCGAGGGTAAGGGGTTTTAATTTCATTTCTTCATACAAGTGGGATCCAGTTTTTGACCAACATCAACATCTGAAGATGCTGTCTTTTCTCCATTTGTGGCTTCTTGGCCCCCTTGGCAAATATAAGATGGCTGAAAATTGTATTGCTCAGATTTGGAGCTTCAGTTTTGTTCATTGGTCACAGGTCTGTTTTTGTGCCATTAAACCAAGGCTCTTTTTTATGACTATAGCCCTGTAAGTAATGTTTTGAGGCTGTATAGAAGCAGAAGTCAATGAAATAGAACAAAGAAAACAAGAAAAAAATCAATGAAGCCAATGTTGGTTGCTTTGAAAGAATAAAACAGATAGACAGACCTCTAGCCTAGTTAACAAAAAGAAAGAGAGGAAAAACTCCAAATCAATACAAATCCATCCGTGATGAAAGGGAAATATCACAGCAGACAGGAAAGATCCAAACTTATATGGGAATATTACAAGAGCCTACCAAGTTTGAAAACCCTGGAAGACATGGGATGAATATCAAATCATGGGAAGCACCAAAAGTTCGCCAAGAAGAGATCAGCAGCTTAAACAGAAGACCCTACTAGAAGAATAGAGGATGTAGTAGAAGGCGTCCCAAACCTAAAAAAAAGAGCCCGGACCAGACGTTTCATTTCATCATTCACAGCAGAATTCTATAAAAGCTTTCCAAAAAGACCTACAGCCATTAATATTACGAACTGTTTAGAATTATACAATCAGAGGGAACTCTGCCAAATTCCGTCGAGGAGCCAGCATCACTCTATTAACAAAAACCAGGCAAAGATCCACTAAAAAGGAGAAGTATGAAGACCCTCTCCTTCATGAACCAAGTTAAACAAAATTCTAAATAGGATTCTGGTAAATCGCATACAGACGCACAGCAAGAAGATCATCCATCATGCAAGTTTTTAGGATTCATACCAGAGATGCAGGATGGTGTTCAACAATATGAAAATCATTAAACTTCATCAAACACATAAATGGAAATCAAAGATAAAAACCACACATTCATCTCAAATTATGCTTGAAAAAGCCTTTGACAAAATCCAGGCAGCCCTTCATGCTTAAAAGTCCTAGAGGAAATTGGAATAGAGGAGGGATAATTTCCCCTCAGTGTGACCAAAGCCATATACAGGAAACCCACAGCCAATATCATCCTAAATGGGGAATGACAGAAACATGCCATTTAAAAGTGTTAAGGTAGGAACTTGGCAGGCAAGGCTGCCCCCTGTCACCGCTCCGCTTCAATATAGTGCTTGAAACACGTGCCTAGAAGTATAAGAAAGAAAATGATATTAAAGGAGTACTAATTGGAAAAGAGGAAGTCAAAACTATCCCTAGGTTGGTGCTGATATATGATTGTTTACATTAAGGGGATGCAAAAAACTCCACCGAGAAAACTCCTAGGAAACGATTACAGCTTTAAGCAAGTGGCAGGAGACAAAAATTAACCTTAAAAAATCATGGGCCGCTTTATCTTTTACGCCAACAACAAGCAACGGGAGAAAGAATTCGGAAGTTGACCTTCCCACTCACAATAGCCTCAAAAACAATAAGATACCTAGGAACAAACCTAACCAAAGACACCAAAGACCTCTACAACAAAAATTTTAAACCCTTAAAGAAAGAAATTGAAGAAGACCTCAGAAGATGGAAAAACCTCCCATGCTCATGGATTGGGAAAATTAACATTGTAAAAATGTCCATTTTACCAAAACTCTTGTATAGATTTAACGCAATCCCAATCAAAATCCCCAAGAGTTTCTTCACAGGCTTGGAAACAAACGTTCTTAAATTCATTTGGAAAAACAAAAGACCCTGAATAGCCAAAACAACCCTGAGTGAAAAGAGCTACACAGGAGGCATCTCTAAACCAGACTGTCATTCCTTTTCATGTCCCCAGGAGAGCCTTCAGTAACTAGGCTTCATTGCGTTGGAGAGCAGGCTCCACAAACTACCAAGCCCACTAAAGAAATTCATCCTTTCAATTATGTTTCTCTAGAAACACTCCTGGTACCAAAGTCTGTATTAGTCAGGGTTCTCTAAAGAAACAGAATCAATAGAACAGGTATATATCTACATACAGATTTATTGACTTGTTCATGAAATAGAGTCCAAGGGGTCCAACAATAGCTGGGCCACACTGGAGAGGCTGAGAATCCAGGGAACTGCTCAGTCCACAAGGCTAACTATCTCACACCCTGGTGCTGAAGGCCTGGTGGATTCCAGGAGATCTGCCTGTCTCAGTACACGCTGGGATCCAAAAAGTTGATCACATCAGCAAGACAAACTCACCACTGAAGGTGAAGGCAAGCCTCAGGAAAAAGGAACCAGCTCCCTCTGCCATGGCCTTTTATACTGGCTGCTGGCAGAAGGAAATGCCTACATTTACATGGGCCATCCAGCTTGAGATAGTCCAATATGAAGATCTCTTTCTCATATTTGTTTATCCCTAGTTCAGTCAAGTTGACATCCAGGATTAACCATCACAACTACTATTAGTGTCTTGGAATAAGTCTGTACCTTAATGTCTTATAGAATTGTGTTTATGAAGTGTGGTGCACCAGAGGTTGTTGTGTATATATTCAAGTTTATCTATTTATCTATTGTTCTTTTGATGACCACAGATTGACTGTCTTTATCTCTTCTGATTAGTTTTAATTTGAAATCTGATATTAGAATAGCAACTCATGGTTGCTTCTCAGGACCATTTGCTTTTTATATTTTCCACCCTTTCTCTTTAAGATAGTGTCTGTCCTTGAAGTTGAGATGGATAACTTGTAGAAAACAAAAAGTTATATATAATTTCTTAGTCCATTCAACCAGTCTATGTGTCTTGATTGAGGAGTTCATATCATTAATATTTAAAGTTATTATTGAGATATGCATATTGCTTCTCACAATTTAGTTTCTGTATGCAGTTTTGGTCTAGGTTTGTAATACAACTATTATACATTCATTAATTAATTTCTCTTGCTGTTTGAGTATAGCTGTTCCTTTGTTCTGCTTTTTGTATTACTTCAAGTATTCTCTGAAGGGTTGGTTTTCTGGACATGTATTATTTCAACATGTTTATGTCATGAAAGATTTTTCTTTCTCTTTACACTGTAATAGATATTTTTGCTGGCTAAATTATTCTAGGTTGACAACTATAGTTATATAGAACTTTGAAGACTTTGGTCCAAGATCTTCTGGCTTTCATTATTTGCATTAGAAAGTCTGCCTTCATTCTGATTGGCTTCCCTTTATATGTGACTTGTTTTTCTCTTGTAGCTTTCAGTATTCTGTCTTTGTTTTGAGCATCTAGTGTTTTTACCATGATGTTGTGCAGGAATTTCATTTCTAGTCTTGTTTATCTGGTATTCTGTGCACCTCTTTTATTTTTATGGGTATGCCATTCTTCAATTTGGGGACATTTTCTTCTATAATCTTGTTGAATATCTATCCAATAACATGATCCTGAGATTCTTCTTCCTTTATATCTATTATATAAAGGTTTGGACTTTTCATGGTGTCCCACATTCCCTAATTGTGTATTTTAATTTTTTTCATAATCTTTGAGTTTTCCAGTTCTTCCCTGTTATCTTCCAGTCTTGATATTATATTTTCTACTTCATTCTGTTTCTGACACTTTCTCCCGTCCTTTTCCAATGGCTAGATGTGCGTTTGATTTCGTTTTGTTTTGTTTTTTTTTTCATTTCAGCCTGTATTTCCACATCATTTTTGAATTCAGTTTGAAGTTTATAATTATGTTCTTTCAGTATATCCCTATTTTCTTTTAGTTTATCCCTATATTCTTTTAGTTCTTGATTTGTTTGTTCTTGAAATTCCTTGAATTCTATGTTTATGATAGTTCTTTTAAGATCTGTGTCCTGGGTTACTTCTAGGATGTCTTCATTATAGGAGTCTTCTACAGGATTTGTAGTATTCATCAGTAACTTATTATTTGTGTTTGGCATGTTATTGTTTATTGGTTGTGATTTTAGCATGTGGTTCTATTTTGGTGTTTGTATTCTACTAAACTCAAGAGTTTCTTAGTTGAACTGAAGACTGACTTTGCTTGTTTCCTTCAGGTGCCTTCATTTGATTCTTCTTTGTTATGAACGGCTACAGAGTCTAAGCTTCACATTTTGTCTTTTGATTTTGTACTGCAGGGACCAGCTTGTTCTCACCCATCTAATGTAGACCTCCTCAAGAGGCCCAGTACAATCAGGCTGGGCCCTGCACCTCATGAGATATACCTACCAGGTCCCCCAGGGCTGAATGTAAGTGTCTGCATCTGGATCCAGGTCCAGGAGAGCCTAGCCTGTAGCTGAGGTTGGGGCCTGAGATGTTCCCTACTTAGTCAGTTGGGATTCTGGAAAACCACCAGAGCCAAACTGCCTGGGTCTCTGAGTTTCTCTCTCACATGCTGTGTGCTGAGTTGCTTGTGTAAGAGTTTGGTGTCTGGGTGGGTGTTCATGGGCCCTGTCTCAGCTGATAAGAGCCTGAGTTAGAGCTGCTTGGGAGCAGGGATCCCAGCTGGAGTTGAGGCAGAATCAAAACCAGAGATGTAGTACAGATGGCAGGGCTTCTGTGTGGGTGGGCAGACCTTGTTTTGTCCCCTGGGGATCAGGATCAGGGAGCCTAAGTCTAAGAACACTGACATGGGCAGGGCTATGTCTTACCTCCTGGCAGCCACAAGCTGGGCCTTGGGATCCAAGCCAGTGGATCTGGGGCAAGAGCTGTAGCAAAAGCAAATGAACCTCTGAGTAGGTGAGTGGGGCTCTGACTAACTTCTTGGTGGCCCAGAGCAAGGAGCCCAGATCTTGAAGCCAAGCAGTGTGAGCCAGAATTGGGAATGTAGCAGAGGCAAATGGCCCTCTGGGTAGGTGGGCAGGGCTCTTTCTCACCTCCCTGGTGTTCATTCATCAATGCTTCCTTTTTTATTGAAATTTTCAAGATTCCTGGGAAATAGGTTCCTGACAATTATAAGCTTTCATTTTTCCTCCAAGCAGGAATATTTCAGTTTAGAGAAAATAACTACACAGAAACTCAGAGAGTTGGTATAAATTAGTCATCCAGCCATCTATATTTATAAGGTTTGAGATACAGTGGGTGTTTCAGAGAAATACTTCTACAAATGTGATTTTGTGCGTGTATGTGTCTTAAAGTTTGCTTATTTTTTTCTGACACAGGATTTCCCTCTGCAGCCCAGGGTGGACTTGAACCGCTAGTCTTGCTACTTAAGTATTCACAGAACTAGGGTATTAAGCACAATTTTTTGTAAGTTTGTTTTTGTTCATCAATTTCATTGTGTACAATAAGTTTATGTTTCTTTAGCAGTTACAAAATCTTGAGTCATCTTTTCATTGATATATGTGATTTTCAGAGACTATTAGTCCATGTTCATTATAAGATTCATGATAAATGGTGACTAATCTGAAAATATAAAACCATACTGATTTATTGCTTATCAAATTCAGATGCCACAGTAATCTTCTTAGTAGATGAATCAAGCATGCCCTTCAAATAATTAGGTATTGAGAACTTCTATGAATTTGTTAAAACATCATTAGGCAGGCGGATCTTTGTGAGTTCAAGGCCAGCCTGCTCTACAGATTGAGTTTCAGGACAGCCGGGACTACAGGGAGACCCTGTCTCAAAAAGAAAAAAAAAAAAAAAAAAAAAAAAAAAAAAAAAAAACAACAACAAAAAAAACTTCTTGGCTCAACTATGTGAATAACATTCTTCATAACCATGATATAATGCAAAGAACATTGTATTGAAAAGTCAGAATCCTGAGTTTACTAATATGTACTCTGAGTGACATTCCTTTATTCCTTTATGAAATTCAAAATTATTTTTAATATAATGCTTTTATTAATGTTCCGTGTATTTCAGATATAATTTTTCAGTTCAATTTAGAGATATTCCCCTTTCCCTTCCCCCCACCACACCCCAGGTTATGCATTCTGTCATAAATGTCCTGCATCATTCTTTCAGTCTTTTTTTATATTGAGAAATTCACATTCCTCTAATATTACATTACTCCAAAATATGAACACATACCCTCCACCCATATACAACTATTACAGAGTCTGCAAATAAGTGGTGGGTCGATTCTAGAGCCCATTAATAGATTTACAATATAATAATAGAGTTTCTTTCAGATAAAAAGAAATATAACAATAACGTTGTTCTGCTTGCCTTTCAACTGAAGACTTGGTATTAGCATCCACAAATGAAGGAAACCATTTGCCATGCGTTTTTCTGGGACTGTGTTATTTCACTCAGCATTATTGCTTTGAGTTTCATCCATTTATCTGCAAGGTTCATGATGTCATCTTTGTTTACCACTGAATAGTACTCCATTGTGTATATGTACCACATTTTTGTCATCCACTCATCTGTTGAGGGACACGTGGATTGGCTCCAGCTCTTCACTATTGTGAAAACAGCTGCAATAAACATGGATGTGCATGTATCTTTGAGGTAGGATGAGACTTTGGGGTATATACCCAGAACTGGTATGATGGGGTCAGGTGGTAGACACATTTTGAGTCTTTTAAGGGTTCTCCACACTGCTTTCCATAATGGTTGTACAAGTTTACATCTCCAACAGAAGTGGCTGAGTGTTCCCTTTTCCCTGCAACCCCTCAAACCTTTGGTGTCTTGTTTTCTTGATCTTAGTCAGTCATATTGGACTGAGATGATATCTAAGAGTGGTTTAAATTTGCATTCCCTTAATTATTAATGATGTTGAACACTTTCTAAGGTGTTTCTCAGCCATCTTTAATTCCACACTGGTGAAATCTCTGTTCAGCTCTTTATTCCAACTTTTGAGTAGGTTATTTGTTTTCTTCTTTGTTTTTGGGTAGTCTATATATTCTAGACATCATTACTCTGTTAGATGTATCAGTGGTAAAGATTTCCCCCCATTCTGTGGGTTTGCTCTTCACTTCCTTGATAGTTTATTTTGCTGTACAGAAGCTTTTGAGTTTGATGAGGTCCCATTTGTCTATTGTTGACCTTATTTCCTGCGTAGCTACTGTCTGATTTAGAAAGTCTTTTCCTACACCTATGTCTTATAGTTTGTTGCCAACTTTTTCTTCTATCAATACCAGGGTTTCAGGTTTCACGTTGACATCTTTGATCCATTTGGAGTTGATATTTGTACAGGGTGAGAGGTAAGGGTTTAATTTTGTTCTTCTACAAATGGTGTTCCAGTTTTGCCAGCACCATTTGATTAAGGTGCTATCATTCCTCCATTGAGGATTTTGTGCCCTTTTGTCAAATACGAGATGGCTGAAATTCTATGAGCTCAAGTTTAGATCTGCAATTTAGTTCCATCGGTCAATGGGTCTGTTTTTGAGCCAGTACCAGGCTGTCTTTTGACTATGGCCCTGTAATATAGTTTGAAGTCTAGTAAAGTAATCTTCCCTGTATTTCATTTTTCACTCAGAGTTGCTTAATCTATTCAGGGTCTTTTGTTTTTTCCATATGAATTTAAATATTTTTTTCCAAGTCTGTGAAGAAGCTCATGGGGATATGGATTGGGATTGTGTTGAATCTGTATATCAATTTGGGTAAAATGGGCATTTTTACTATATTAATTTTTCCAATCCATGAGCATGGGAGGTCTTTCCATCTTTTGATTGTCGTTTTCAATCTCTTTCTTCAGGGGTTTAAAAATTTTGTTGTAGAGATCTTTGGTATCTTGGTTATGTTGTTCCCAGGTATTTTGTTATTTTTGAGGCTATTGCGAGTGGGAATTTCTTCTTATATCCCTTTTCTACCTGTTTATTTTTGGTATAAAGAATGGCTACTTATTTTCTAGTTTTATTTTATATCCTGGACTTTATTGAATCTCTTAATCATTTCTAGAAGTTTTCTGGTGGGGTTTTTAGCATCTCTCAGGTAAACTATCTTATCATGTACAAAAAGGGAGAGTTTAACTTCTTCCTTTCCAATTAGTACTCCTTTAATTTCATTCTCTTACCTTATTGTCCTAACAAGCATTTCACCCACTATGTGGAAGAGGAGTAGCAATAAGGGGAAGCCTTGCAAGGTTCCCAGCTTTAAGGGAAATACTTCTCATTTTTCTCCATGTAGGATGATGCTGGTGGTGGATTTTGATTATATGGTTTTGATTGTGTTGAGAAATGTTCCCTTCAGTGCAATTCCCTCTTGGACTTTAAACATGCAGGGATGCTGGATCTTGTCAAAGGCTTTTTCTGCATCAATTTAGATGATCATGCGGTGTGTGTCTTGCACTCCATTTATGTGTTTTATGATATTTTTTAAATATTTTTATTAATTTTATTTATTTATGTATGTGTATGAATGTACTGTCTGCATGCAAGTTTGTGCACCCATGTTGTGCAATGCCGCGGAGGTCAGAAGAGGGTGTCGGATTCCCGTGGAAGTGGAGTTCTCTTGGAATTGGAGTTTTAGATGGCTCTCAGCCGCCATGTTGGTGCTGGGGATCGAACCCGTTCCTCTGCAAGAGCGTCGGCGCTCCTAACCGCTAGGCCATCTCTCCAGCCCCATGTTTTATGATATTTATTGATTTATGTATGTTGAACCATCACTGCATCTCTGGTAAGAATCCAACTTGATCATGATAGATGATCTTTCTATGTGGGTCTGTATTCGATTTGGAAGTATTTTGTTGAGAACTTTTGCATCTATGTGTAATAAGATTGATCTATAGCTTTCTTTTTGTTTGTATATTTGTCTGATTTTGGTATTAGAGTGATGCTGGATTCATAGAACAAATTTGGGAGAATTCCCTCTGTTTGTTTCCTTTTGAAGAGATTGAGTTGTAATGGTTGTAGGACCCCTTGAAATGTTTTATAGAATTATGCTGTGAAGCCACCTGGGCCTGGGCATTTTTTAGTTGGGAGATTTTTTATTAAAACATCAATTTCCTCAAATGTTATGGGTCTGTTTAAACTGTCAATATCTTCTTTGTTAAGCTTTTTTGGTTCTCAGGATTTGAGATTTTCATCCATTTCTCTAAGCTTTGCAAATTTAGTAGAGTATAGGTTTTTGAAGTATTCTCGTATGATTGTCTGGATCATTTCATTGTTTGTTGTGATGTTTCCAATTTCATCAAGAATTCTACTGATTTAGAGTTGCTCTTTCTTTTGCTTGACTATGCTAGAGGTCCATCTAGTTGTTTATCTTTTTGAAGAGGCTGCTTTTAGATTCGTTAATTCTATGTATTGTTTTCTTTGTATTTCATTGATTTCTGCTCTGATTTTTGTTATTTCTTCCTCTCTCTTGGGTTTATGGTTCATTTGTTGTTGTCTCTCAAATGTTTTTAACTGCAGTGTTAGATCATTTATTCCCTTTCTGGGTTTTTTTTTCTTTTTTTGGCCACTTAGGGCTATAAATTTCCCTCTCAAGACTGCTTTTAAAGTATCTTACAGGTTTTGTTGTGTTGTATTATTTTTTCATTTAATTCCATGAATACTTTTATTTTATTCTTTATTTCTTCTCTGACCCATGCATTATTCAGGATTGTGTTGTTTTGTCTCCATGTGTTCTTGTAGCTAGTAGGGCTTATTCTGGTGTTCATATTGAACATTATTGCACCGTGCTCTGGTAGAATGCATGGGATAATTTCTATCCTTTTGTATTTCTTGAGGTTTCTTTTGTGCCCCAGATTGTGTTTGATTTTAAAGAATGTTCTGTGAGGTGCTGAGTAGAAAGTATATTCTCTGGTATTTGGGTGAAATATTCTGTAGATGTCTGTGAGGTCCATTTGGTGTATTTTTTTTTTGTTGTTCATGTCTGATGTTTCTCTTTTTATTTTTATCCTGTTCATCTTTCCAAGGGGCTCAGTGGGGTGTTGAAGTACCCTACTATTAGTGTGATAGGATTAATCTGTGTCGTGAGATCCTGCAGAGTAGCGTTTATAAAGTTAGGTGCACCAGATTTTGGTGCATAGACATTTAGGATTGTGAAATCTTCAGTGGTTAATTGTTCCTTTGACAAGGGTGTAATGTCCATCTTTGCCTCTTCTGATTAATTTTACTTTGAGTTCTCTTTTGTCTGATATTAGAGTAGCCACTCTGGCTTGTTTCTTGGTACCATTTACTTGGAATATATTTTTTCCATCCTTTCATCCTAAGGTGATGTCTGTCCTTGAGAATGAGGTGGGTATCTTATAGACAGCATATAGAAGGGTTCTGTTTCCTAATCCATTCTCCCATTCTATGCCTGTTGATTGGGGAATTTATACTATTAATAATTAAGGTTATTATTAAGAGATGTGTGTTTCTTCCTTTCATCTTAGTTTTTGTTTGCATTTTTGGTGTAGGTTTGTATTTACTCTGTTATGCTTTTGTTGATTTCTCTCTTTAATTAATTAGGAATAGTTGTTCCTTTCCTCTGTTCTTTGGAATGTTTCAATGATTTTCTGAAGTGGATTCGTAGACATGTATTCTTTCATCTTGTTCATGTCATGTATTATTTTTCTTTCTCCGTTGGATATAGTTGACATTATTGCTAGGTATACTAGTCTGGGTTGGCATCTAATGTCGTTTAACACTGGGAATACTTTGGCCCACGTTCTTCTGGCTTTCATAGTTTGCACTGAGATATCAGCTGTAATTCTGATGGATTTCCCCTTAAATGTGACTTGTTTTTCCTCTTGTTGCTTTCAGTATTTTGTCTTTGTTTTGAGCATCTTGTGTTTTAACAATTACTTGGTATGGGGAATTTCTTTGATAAGCCTGTCTGCTGTTCTATGTGCTTCTTGTATTGTTCTCGGCTTGACATTTTCAATTTGAGGAAATTTTATTCTATTATTCTGTTGAAGATCTAGTCAATAGGGTTGTCTTGGGATTCTTCTCCTTCCCCTATCCTTATGATTCAGAGGTTTGGTCTTTTCACAGTTTCCTACATTTCCTGGTTGTTTCACTCTTGTGTTTCTGTTTTTTTTTTTTTTTTTTTTTTTCCATAAGCTTTACTTGAGAATTCTAGTTTCTCTGTATTATGCTACATGTGTGATATTCGTTTTTCTGCTTTGTCCGTTCTGCTTCTGAGGCTTTTTTCCATCCTTTTCTGGTGTTTAGATGAATGTCCAATTTCCTTTTTCATTTCATCCGGTGATTTCTTTAGATTTTCCACTTCCCTTTGAGCTTATCATTCTCTTCTAGTAGCTCCTTGGTTTGTTGCTCAGTTTCTTTTTCATTTTGGTCTGGGATCTTTTCAGCATTTCCACTTCCTTCTGTAGTTTGTCATTTTCTCCCTTTAGTTCCTTCCAACATTTGTCATTACCTCCCTTTAGTTCTTTCCAATGTTTGTCATTGTCTACCTCTAGGTACTTCTTTTTTTATATATTTTATTTATTTATTTATGTGCATGAATGTACTGTCTGCATGTGGGTCTGTGCACCCGTGTCGTGCAATGCTGCGGAGGTCAGAAGAGGGTGTCGGATTCCCCTGGAACTGGAGTTCTCCTGGAATTGGAGTTACAGACGGTTCTCAGCCGCCATGTGGGTGCTGGGGATCGAACCCGGGTCCCCTGTAAGAGCCATTGGCACTCTTAACTGCTAGGCCATCTCTCCAGCCCCTCTAGGTACTTCTTGAGTGGTTTATTTTCTTCCTTTATTTCTCTGATTTATTCTTTATATTCTTTTATTTCTTTGAATATGTTTATAATTGCTTTACTAAGGTCCATGTCTTGGATTCCTTCCAGGGAGCTCTTGTTGTAGGAATCTTCTGTAGGGTTGTTGGAGTTCAGTGTCTATTTATCATGAGCTTTTCCCGTGTTGTTTTTATCTTTGTGTCTTTGGCAAGTGGATTTGTATGTTTGTTTCTTTGGATTCTGGTGCCTCAACATTGGCTGTGCAGAACATAATCATTAATACTGTGCCTATATAGGCTGCAGCACAGCTCCACCAGGTTGTGGGGGTCCTGTGTGCCACTAACCTGTTGGACTGCTGCTCATGCATTTAACTAGGCCCATACCATGTGCTGAAACTGGAAGGTTGTATGTTTCCAGGTGATTCCATGCCACCATAGGGCAGGAGGGATGTGCAAAGCACCAAGTCCAGTGGGACTCACCTGGGTGCATGCTGGTGTTGTGTGGGTTGCAAGTATATGTCCACTCATGCCAAATGCTGTGTCCATGTCCATGCATCTGATTCTGCCCACACCATGTGCTGGAACCTCTCAAAATTCTTTAAGCATTACTATCACACAAGTCACCTCAGCATTTTGGATTTTTCTGGTTTATTTATGCATAGCTACATTGCAGTAATATAGGTAAGATATAAGCTAGCAAATAAAACACACTGTTTTAGGAAAATGCCATCTCTAGGAAAGAGAAAGAAAGGAAAAGTTGACAGGTATTTGACTTAAAGTATATTTCTGTATAAAAAAAACACAATATATAGCCTAGCGGTTAAGAGCGCCGACCGCTCTTACAGAGGACGCCGGTTCGATCCCCAGCACCCACATGGCGGCTAAGAACCGTCTGAAACTCCAATTCCAGGAGAACTCCAGTTCCAGGGGAATCCGATACCCTCTTCTGACCTCCGCGG
>VZQC01008141.1:646959-736058 GCA_009823505.1 Rhizomys pruinosus
TCAGAAGAGGGCGTTGGATTCTCCTGGAATTGGAGTTACAGACGGTTCTCAGCTGCCATGTGGGTGCTGGGGATCGAACCCGGGTCCTCTTCAAGAGCAGTCGGTGCTCTTAACTGCTAGGACATCTCTCCAGCCCCTCTAGGTACTTCTTGAGTGGTTTATTTTCTTCCTTTATTTCTCTGATTTATTCTTTATATTCTTTTATTTCTTTGAATATGTTTATAATTGCTTTACTAAGGTCCATGTCTTGGATTCCTTCCAGGGAGCTCTTGTTGTAGGAATCTTCTGTAGGGTTGTTGGAGTTCAGTGTCTATTTATCATGAGCTTTTCCCGTGTTGTTTTTATCTTTGTGTCTTTGGCAAGTGGATTTGTATGTTTGTTTCTTTGGATTCTGGTGCCTCAACATTGGCTGTGCAGAACATAATCATTAATACTGTGCCTATATAGGCTGCAGCACAGCTCCACCAGGTTGTGGGGGTCCTGTGTGCCACTAACCTGTTGGACTGCTGCTCATGCATTTAACTAGGCCCATACCATGTGCTGAAACTGGAAGGTTGTATGTTTCCAGGTGATTCCATGCCACCATAGGGCAGGAGGGATGTGCAAAGCACCAAGTCCAGTGGGACTCACCTGGGTGCATGCTGGTGTTGTGTGGGTTGCAAGTATATGTCCACTCATGCCAAATGCTGTGTCCATGTCCATGCATCTGATTCTGCCCACACCATGTGCTGGAACCTCTCAAAATTCTTTAAGCATTACTATCACACAAGTCACCTCAGCATTTTGGATTTTTCTGGTTTATTTATGCATAGCTACATTGCAGTAATATAGGTAAGATATAAGCTAGCAAATAAAACACACTGTTTTAGGAAAATGCCATCTCTAGGAAAGAGAAAGAAAGGAAAAGTTGACAGGTATTTGACTTAAAGTATATTTCTGTATAAAAAAAACACAATATATAGCCTAGCGGTTAAGAGCGCCGACCGCTCTTACAGAGGACGCCGGTTCGATCCCCAGCACCCACATGGCGGCTAAGAACCGTCTGAAACTCCAATTCCAGGAGAACTCCAGTTCCAGGGGAATCCGATACCCTCTTCTGACCTCCGCGGCGTTGCACGACACGGCGTGCACAAACTTGCATGCAGACAGTACATTTCATACACATACAGAAATAAATAAAATTAATAAAAAAAATATATATATAAAAGTTAAATGTATAGTGGTGTGGTATGATCTATGCACATTTTGCTTTTGGTCTTTTTTAAATTTTATTTATTTTTGTATGTGTATGAGTGTACTGTCTGCATGCAAGTTTGGGCACCCGTGTCGTGCAATGCCGCGGGGGGTCAGAAGAGGGTGTCAGGTTCCCCTGGAACTGGAGTTCTCCTGGAACTGGAGTTTCAGATGGTTCTCAGCCGCCATGTGGGTGCTGGGGATCGAACCCGGGTCCGCTGCAAGAGCGGTCAGCGCTCTTAACTGCTAGGCCATCTCTCCAGCCCCTGTTTTTGGTCTTTTTGAGACAGGGTCTCCCTATAGCCCCAGCTGGCCTGGAACTCACACTGTTGACCACACTGGCTTTGAACTTACAGAGATACACCTGCCTCTGCCTCCCAAGTGCTAGGATTAAAGGCACACACCACCATGCCTGGCTCATCTACGTACAAGTTTACAATTTCATCTGGGCCAGTTTTGCATGCTTTGTAATATTATTACTTATGTGGTAGAGAGAGGAAGATCAGTAGATCAAGGCAAGCTTGTCCTATATAAGCATTTCATTACCAGCCTGAGTTACAAGAAACCCTGTCAGAAAAATGAATAGAAAAATATCATAAGTGTAATATGTAAGATTAACCATCACAAGTCACCCCTTGTCACTTGACACCCATAAATAGCCTCTCTTATCGTCATGGTTAAATTCAATGCAAACAATGGCAGGTCATAATTCACCTAACATGTTATAATGTCCCATGTGCAATCACAAAGCATTATATCTTAGAGAGGCTGTAATGTCCTTGAGGAACAATTAGTCATTCAGTATCTAATAACCTAAATGACAGCACTTAACATTATCTCGTTGTACATTCAAAAGGGAATAACACAAGGATCTGCTGAATATATGTTATATTATATAATATTAATATATATATATATTATATTTCATAATATATATATATATTATATATAATTATATATATATTAGATATATCTGAACAAGCACATTCTAGGACAAAATTTAATATCTATTACAATCCACGTTTCTGCAACTGGTCCCGTGGCTTCAGATGATATTTATGCCTACTTTCTTCTACTACCCATTCTCTGTTTCCTCCAGTATCAGCAAGCACCTCTGCAAATCTTGGGTCTTTCCCTGGAGGAGTGACCCACACCCTCAACCCTGAAGGGTCTGGGGCATTTGTTGTCCTGTATGGTTTGGGTTGTTGGAGTTTCCCTTTGACGTTAATCACAGGACATGGTAGGACCAGAAAGCACCCTACAGAATCTCCTGCCATCCAGACATAATCTTCCTTGCCCTCATTTTGTAGAAAAAGTCCAATTTCCCCGTGGTAGTCTGTATCAATCACTCCTCCTACTACTGTTATTCCTTCCTTAGCCTGTTGGCTTAAGGGCAGTAGAAGCCCAAAGTAGCCAGGGGGAAGTCTTAGCTTCCACTTCAATGGAACTTTGCTGTGTCTCCTGGCAAAAGCTTTCCACCTCTGGAACCAGAACTTCTAGACTAGCAGAATGCAAGGTCGTGGGTACAGAAAGCAAAAATTTTCCTACTGGGTCACTAGAGGTGATAGTGAGAGGAATCACTCCCACTTCCACCACTTGCTTCCTGGACTATAGGAGAAACACTACCTGGCTATAGGAGAAACACTACCATATAGTGGGCGCTAATTCAAAGCATATACTGCCTGCTAGAGAACATTGCCACAGCCCTCCATGGTATTGTTACCTAACTGGCACTGTATCTGTGTCTTCAAGAGGCCATTCCATCGTTCCATCAAGCCAGCTGCTTCGGGGTGGTGGGGAACATGGTAAGACCGGTGGATACCATGGCCATGAGCCCGCTGTTGCACTTCTTTGGCTGTGAAGTGAGTTCCCTGGTCAGAAGAGATGCTATGAAGAGTAACATCATGGTGGATAAGGCACTCTGTAATTCCCTGGATGGTAGTTTTGGCAGAAGCATTACATGCAGGAAAGGTAAATCCATAACCAGAATAAGTATCTATTCCTTTAAGGACAAAGCACTGTCCCCTCCATGATGGAAGTGGTCCAATATAGTCGATCTGCCACCAGGTTGCTGGCTGGTCGCCACGGGGAATAGCAGTATCCCATCCATGAAGAGTTTCAGCAGTCAAAGTGAGAGCACAGGTAGGGAAGTGGACCACTCAATAAGCCATCTGGAATTGAAGGGAGAAAGCCTCAGTAACAGAATGAATGAAGTGGAAAATAGAATATAAAAACTAGAAGATAAAATGCAAGAATTGGACCACACAAGAAAAGATCGTGTAAAATAATAACACACACACACACACACACACACACACACACACACACACACACACACAGAGTAATGGATAATTAAGAAAATGTGGCACACCATGAACAGGCCAAACCTGATCATCTCTTGTATAGAGGAAGGAGAAGAATCTTGGGAAATGGTAAAGAGCAAATCTTCAACAGGATTGTGGTAGAAATGTTCCTCAAGTTAAGAAATGACATATCCGGGGCTGGAGAGATGGCCTAGCGGTTGAGAGCGCCGACTGCTCTTGCAGAGGACCCGGGTTCGATCCCCAGCACCCACATGGCGGCTGAGAACCGTCTGAAACTCCAATTCCAGGAGAACTCCAGTTCCAGGGGAGTCCGACACCGTCTTCTGACCTCCGCAGCATTGCACGACACGGGTGCACAGACCTGCATGCAGAGAATACATTCATACACATAGAGAAAAAAAAAATTAAAAATTAAAAAAAAAAGAAATGACATATCCATACAAATACAAGAAGCACATAGAACACCAAATAGAGAGGAATGGTGTAAAAAGTCTCTATACCATATCATAGTAAAAGCACTAGATGTTCAAAAGAAAGAGTAAATCTGAAAGCTGTAAAAGCAAACAAGTCACATATAAAGGAAAAAAACAGAATTACAGCTAACTTCTCAATGTAAACTGTGAAAGTCAGAAGAGCTTAGAGAAAAGTATTACCAGTTCTAAATGAAAATAGATGCCACCCCACAATACTTTACCCAGCAAAAATGTCTATTATAATTGAGGGAGAAATATCTTCCATGGAATAAACATGCTGAAAGAATTCATGTCCAGAAATCCAGCCCTTCAGAGAATAGTTGAATCCATACAAAGAGCATAAGGAAGGAATTACGATACACAATTGGAAACATAAAGTAGTTAATGAAGATACAACTGTGGAAATACTAACCTAGACCAAGAATACCAACAGAAACTAAAGTGATGGTAATCACTATATATTCTCAATAATAGCTTTAAATATCAATGGACTGAACTCCCCAGTCAAGAAACAGAGTATAGTAGACTGCATGAAGAATGAAAATTCATCTTTTTTTGTATAAAAAAAAAAAAAAACCTATGTCTCCTTCAGGGACAGGCTCCATCTTAAAGTGAAATGGTGGAAAAATATTCCAAGAAAATGACAGTACGAAGCAAGCAAGAGTTGCTGTTCTAATATCAGACAAAATAGACTTCAAATTAAACTACTTAGAAGAGGTGAAGGGGGTCACTTCATTCTTATTAAAGGAACAATTAACCAAGGAGATATCACAATCATGAATATATATGCACCAAACTCTGTTGCACCGAACTTCGTAAACAAAATACTATAGAACTTTAAGGCACAGATGAATTTCAACACACTATTAGTAGAGAACTTCAATATCCTACTGTGTCCATTAGATAGGTCAGTAAGACAAAAAATGAACAGACACCTCAACTGAACAATACAATACACCAAATAGACCTAAAATTCATCTATCTAATATAACTACCAACATCAAAGAAAATAATTTCTATTGAGCACCTCATGAAACATTCTCTGAAATTGATCACGTACTGTGACACAGAAGAAAAGTCGACAAATACAAAAAAATAAAATAATTACATGCATTCTATCAGGCCACAATACAATAAAGTTTAATATCAACACCAGAAGAAGCCCAATAACAACATGAACTCAGAGATAAAACAGCACACTCTTGAATAATGAATGGTTCAAACAAGATACTAATAAAGGAATAAAACTATTCTTGGTATTAAATGAAGAGGAAAATACAAGCCACGAAATCAACAAAATTCCTGGAACAGTTTAAAAGCTGTCCCAAACAGGAATTTTTATAGCTCAATGTGCTTACACACACACATAAAAAAATCCCTGAGAGAACACAAAAAAATATTTAATATTGCAATTCAAGACACTGGAAAGACAAGAACAAATGAATTCCAAACCAAGAAGACAAGAGTAAATAACAAAAACCAGAATAGAGTTTAATGTAATAGAAACAAAGGAAACAACTCAAAGATTCAGTGAGTCCAAGAGGAAGCATAACAACACACAAGAAGAAGATCCAGAACATTATATGGGAATACTTTAAAAAACATATAATCTGTTAAATTTGAAAAATTAAAAAATGGCTAAATATATAAAATAATAAGAATCACCATAGGTTAACCAAAAAGAGATCAACAGCTTAAACAGACCCATAACATATAAGAAAATTGAAACAGTAATACAAAAATCTCCCAAATAATAAAAAACCCAGGCCCAGATAGATTTATGCAGAATTATGTCAGACATTTAAAGCAAACCTAAAACCAATATACTTTATTTATTCAAAAGGATAGAAACAGAGGGAAATCTTCAAAATTCATTCTATGAACCCAGCATTACTCTAATACAAAAACAATGCAAAAAGACAACAAAAAAAGAAAAGTTAAGACCCAAATACTTTATGAACATAAGTGAAAAACTTCTCAACAAAATACTTGCAAACCACATATAGGCATACATCTAAAAGGTACCATAATCAAATCAGATTTATTCCAGAAATGCAGGGATGTTTCCACATATATAAATCAATGAATGTCATAAATCATATAAATTGATAGAAAGACAAAAAAATGGCAATCACAAATGATGCAGAAAACGCCTTTGATAAAATTCAACATGCCTTCCTCTTTAAAGTCTTAGAGGGAATATTCCAAAACATAATTAAAATATATAAAACAAACCCGTTTGAAAGAACATCATTCTACGTGGAGAAAAGTTAGAAGCATTCCCCTTAACATCAGGGACCCAGCAATGCTTCCCAATATCGCCAGACATTTTCAATATATTTGAAAATTATGAAATTTGAAAATTAGAGCAATAAGACAAGAGAAGGAAATTAAAGGAGTACTAATTGGAAAAGAGGAGTTCAAACTTTGTGCAGATGAAATGATATTATACCTAAGGTATCCCAAAAATTCCACCAGAAACCTGTTTGAAATGATTAACAGTTTCAGTAATGTGGGAGGTTACAAAACTAAGGTACATAAATCAATAACATTTCTATGTGCCAATAATAAGCAATTGAAGAAGGAGTACATGGAAATCATTCCACTCACAATAGCCACAAAAAGACATCTTAGAAGAAACATGGCCAAAGATATTAACGATGTCTCCAAAGAAAAATTTAAAACTTTGAAGGAGATTGAGGAAGAAACATCCTACTAGAAGCAATATATAATAAACTATATGTAGTTTATTATATATAGTATATAGTAGTATATAGCATATAGTAGTATATATGGCAATCCCACAAAACACCCAATGACTTTCTTCTGCACGGACATAAATTAAAAAATCTTAAAAGTTCATATATGGAAAAACAAAAGACTCAGATAGGCAAAGGAACCTGAGCCACAAAGAGTAACTACAAAGAGGAGTTATTTGACTCAGATGTTGAATAATAATTATGGGGGCTAAAGATATATAAACAGCATGGGATACTGCGCCAAAAATAATACACATGATAAAAATCAATAAAAAACACAAATTGAAGATGCAAACTTGAGTACATGCAATTTCAGCCAACTCGTATTGCAACAGAAGGGGCCAGGAAAATGCTCAAACTGAGGAAAATAAGTATCTTCAGCAATGGTGTGGCAAAAGTGGATTCACCACATAGTTAGAAAAGAATGAAACTAACCCTATCTTCACCTTGTCACATGAATGTCAAACTCTAAATTGAATCAAAGTCTTCATGTGAAACCTGAAAATGTAGAAAGAAAAATTTGGCAGTAGTAAACCTACATCAAATATATGTGTAGGCAAAATGTTTCTATATAATCGACAGAGTTTCTTTCAGTTAATACAGGAGAGCTTCTGATATCAGCAATTGGATATATGTCTGCAAAGAAGATGTGCCCGAGGGGATCCAAGCCCCCCCCCCAAAAAAAAGGGGTAGAAGGCTCTCTTGCTGTGTGGAACTGGGATACCTGCAAGAAGAGACGGCAGTAAGGCCCTTGCTGTCGAAGACCTGACGTAAGCATGCTGAGGTTGTATTGAGACTGCAATCGCAAGTGTAAAGCTTGGTCTCTGGAATGCCAGTGAGTGTTACAAAAGGCCACTGAACCCATAAAACAAATGTTGGTCTCCTTTAGTCAAGCAAAACTCTCTCACTGTCAACATCAGCGGTATACCTCACCTGCTTAGGGAAATACTGGCAGCAGGGCACGCATATTATGTCTGTTATATCCCAAATATAATTGGATATTAGCCCTCTCCTTGGAGGAATAACGCATGGATGTTGCCACAAGCTTACATCCTCTGGGTGCATTAGGAAGATGTTATAAGCTACAGTAAGACCTTGTCATCTTTTAAAGAAAAAAAAAAAAAACCTAATTCATGGATTAGCATACAGTCCACACATCTGTGTCTATACCAAAGTAACCTACCATAATAATTAGTACTGTTTAAATACCTATATATCTAACTGTTTGTGCTTCATTAGTAGGATTGAAAGGTTGTTCCTGGACAAACTGTCAGCCCACGAAAGGAAACAAGCAGAACTGATCAGAGTCCAAAACGACATCTCCAGACGAAGTAGATTGTTCTGCTTCTCATCCACCTGTGCCCCTTTTCTATGACTAGGGAACAATCTGCGGAAGAGAGAGTGTGGTAGAATGTAAGGGCTGGATTGGGGTGAATGGTAAAACTACAGCAATATAGACTGGACACTTATTTGATCAGCTTGATTGAACATACAAGCCTTTCCAGCTGGATGGTGGGAGCCTTGGGCTGTGTGGGTTTAGGCACAACTGCTTGCAAATTGGTTTTACATGAAGGATGCTTGTACTCATAAAAAAATAAAAAAGGTGTTAGATACTGAAAAGTCCTTAAAGCAGGTTTTCATGCCAGGCTTGAAGAAGGCCAGGAGATTGGAGTAAGATAGTCATTAAAATCCACTCTGTAAGGTTTGCAGTTTAAAAGGGTATAATTAAAAATAACATATATTTATATAGAGAGGCATTTCAGTAGAGATTTATACAGAAATACAAAATAAACCATATAAGTTAATGGACTTGATTTCTTTGAAGTCATAGTCTAGTCATATAGCTTTAAAGAGCAAAGTGTATATTGGGTAAAATTTATTTGGCAGGTACTCAACTCTGCCCAAGCTTTGTCCACATATTATAGGATATTTTAAGGCTTAGTGAAATGTTTAGATTAGTTAAATTTGGTTGCAGGTTTTGGTGAAAATGGTAATACATTTGAACTTGTTGGGAATAGAAAATGTTAATTGTTTTATTTATAATTTGTATTGAATTTCCAACAATAACTTTGGGGTTAAGGTACACAAATGGTCCCTATATATTTCTGATCTATACAATATCACCTAGTAACACTTTCTTTTACTTGTAGGACAATTTAAAGGAATTAAGTTTAAGTTTACTTCCCAAATAAGTAGCATACAGTCAATGATAAACTGTTTGGGTAAATTTAATGAAAACTTATGCCTTGGCTCCTGTTTATGGGTATGAGTAATACAACTTAGGTATCTATAGGTCAAAACATAAAAATTTAAAAAACAAAGAGGGAGGTGGAAGGTGATGTAGTATTCTTTCTGAGATACAAATGGAAAACTCTCTATTCCAAACCTATTGATAAATTTTCAATTTTGAGATCTTGAAACTAACAATGGGAGGAGAATTGTATGTTCCCACAGGTAAAAACACTAATCTAATGCCTGAAAACGTACAACATTTGGCTGTACAGGATGGACTGGGAAATACCAGCAGAGAGGCTGACCCATCTGAACATTAAAGAAAGAGGAGCCTCAGACTTCCTGAGTCACAGACACTGAGCACATCTCTGAATTCTATTTGAGTTAACTGTTTATAATGGGCCCTAATGAAGTTTACCTTCCAGATGCTGAGAAATCTTCCTACCTCTCCCCTTTATAGGAAAAAAGAAAAACATGATTGTACTAAAGTTATTCCCTAACTGTAAACTAGAGCCAACTGTTATAGTGGTAATTTCTTATAAAACAGGTATAACTACCCTTTTTTTAATTGACTGATAGGCATAGGAACTGTGAAAGGATAATTCTCTACTTAGAGCCAAATTCAAGAGTAAAGTCTTTATAAGCTGTGTAATTAAGCAAAATATATTAGTACAGGAAAGCTCTGATATCAGCAATGAATTATTCTGCCTAGGAGATGTTGGCTAAAGGATCCAAGTCCCCAAAATTATAAAGGCCTTTTTTCTATAAGTGGGATATATTCAAGGAGAAAGGTGGTAAGTCCCTGTTGTCGAAGACCTGGTGTAAGCATGAAAAAATGTTTTGAGATGTCACTTTCTAATGTACTATTAGCCTCTGAAATGCCAGAGAGCATTACCAAAGGCCACTAAAGTAATACAGTAAAATATTGGTCTCCTTTAGACTAGCAAGACTCCTCTGTCAGTATGAGTTACACCTCAACTGCCTTGAGATACTGTGCAACAATTCCAGCCATATATATATATATATATATATATATATATATCCCAAATCTCATTGGCTATTAGCTCTCTCCTTGGAGGAATAACTCACAGTGGATCCTACAAGCTTATGTCTTCTAGTGGTTAGAAGATGTTATAAGCTACAATAAGAACTTGTCACCCTTTATAGAGAAACCACAATTTGTGGATTAGCATAACATCCAAGCATCTGTATCTATGCTCACAGCTTAGCTTGCCATAATAATTAGTACTGCTTAAATGCCTGTACATTTAATTTCTTGTGCTTTGTTGGCAGGATTAAAAAGGTATCCCTGGATAAGCTGTCAACCCATGAAGGGGAACAATCTGAACAGACTAGAGTCCAAAATGACATCTCCAGAGAAAATAGACTGTTTTGCTTCTCATCCACTTGTGCCCCTTTCCCAAAGCCTAGGGAACAACTTGAAGAAGAGGAGGCATGATAGAATGTAAGGGCTGCGGGGAGATTGGGGTGAATTGTGAGACTACAGCAATATAGACTGGACTCCTATTTGATCAACATGCTTGTGCATACAAGCTTCTCCAACTGGACTATGGGAACCTTGGGTTGTTCAAAATTTGGATATAGATACTTGCAAATTGGTTTTACATGATTGTTACTTACATTCATTGCTTATGCTTAATAATTTGGCTCACTTCAAAAAAATGCACCAATTACCTAATTATATGGCAAACTGAGTAACATCAATGTTTTCTGAAAACAACTGTGCTATTATATTGTAGAATCCCCTAAAAATAAACAAATAAAAGAGAAAAAATGGTTTATTTGCACAAAACTGATCAGATTTGAAAGATCACAAATGCCCTTGAAGTAGATTTTGTGGGTGTGAAATAAATGGTGAGAATTTGAATTGTTCTCTTATTATAGTATTGTAATTAAGTCTACTTAATTTATCAAATTATGTTCATGCTCTGATTTTATATACTTATATCTATCAATAAACATTGTGGTAAATAAATAAATAAATAAATAAATAAATAAATAAATAATCAATGCATGGTACCTCATTAAACAAAAAAAGCTTCTGTACAGCAAACTGAACAATCAAAGAAGTGAATAGAAAACCCACAAAGTGAGAGGAAATCTTTACCAGTGACACACTTGACAGACGTATAACATCCGGAGTATATAAATTACTAAAATAATCAAAGAACCAAAATAAAAATGATTCAACTAAAAGATGGTCTAAAGAACTGAACCAAGAGTCCTCAAGGGAAGAACTAAAGATGGCTAAGAGACACAAAAGTGTCCAACCTCATTAGTATTTAAGGAAATGCAAGTTTCAACCACTTTAAGATTTCATTTTACCTGGGTAAGACTAGCTATAATCATGAAAACAAATGAAACAGAATGCTGGAGTCGGTGTGGAGAAAGGGGAATGTACATTCCCTGCTGGTAGGATATCTGCAATCCCTATGTAAAGCAGTGTGGAGAACTCTTAAAAGACTAAAAATGAACCTGCCATTTGAATCAGTCATACCTCTCCTGGATTTACACTGAAGGATTCATCTTATTGCAGAGATAGTTGTCAGGCCAGTACTTCTACACTTTTCACAGTAGCAAAGAACTAGAAACAACCTAAGTATCCCTGAACTGGTGAGTGGATAATGAAAATATGATACATTTACACAATGGAGTTGTATGAGGAGGTAAAGAAAGACATTCTGAAATCAGCAGGTAAATTGATGGAACTAGAAGCTGTTGTGCTAAGTGAAGTGACAAAGATGCACATAAAGAAACATCATATGTTGTCCCTCATTTGTAGCACAAATTTATATATATATATGGAAAGGGAAAGAGGGAACATGAATAAGAAGGCTAGTAGGTGACAGGTGGTACTAAGAGAAGAATGGGTAAAATCAGTGTATCTAAATGAGAGGGGAGAAAAAGGGTTATAGAAGGAAAGGGGAGATAAAAGGGGAAAAAGAGCCCATGAAAATTGGAGCCATAATAGAGTGGCCATATCAAGGAAGAAATAGGGATACTTCAAATGAGGAAGACATAGAGAAGATATGGAAAAAGGGATAGGCAGGTAAAGGGAGAAAGGAGAGATGAATAATCTCTGGTTGATGTAAAAGGCATGAAAAAATAATACTAACCTAAAAATATTTTGACAAATTGCACATACCATATCTCTCCATGACTCCATATGGAAAGATGAAGGCTGCATATCAAGAAACAGTACCAGACAGGAGAAACTGTTCTTTGAATCATTGGCCAGGGTAGACAAATTGAGTCCCCAAATTACACAGGCTATTGACAGAGCCCTTGATTCCTTCCCAGAACCTGAAGGTAAGACTCTATTTCTGAAGACAGGACATATTAGAGACGGGATCTTGAGCAATTGACCTGGACCTGAACTGGAAGCCACCGCCCCTGAGGAATAGCTCACATAGCTGTGTAGAGCACTATGCAATCCATTATGGATGGTCCAACATCACCCTCAAAACAAAATAACCATGTCAATGAGCAACACAGCATCCAACATACATCACTTCTATCTTGGGGGAAACCAATAGCTAACCAATTAGACCTAAAACCCCACTCAGTGTGTTGAAACTCTTGTGAAATATTGTTAACATAGTCAGAATCACACACCTGGTATGGTCATAGACCTTAATCAATTCCCAAGGTTGACACACCCCCTAGGCCAAGGTAACATTTTACTAACTACAAAAGATATATCCTTATATTTAGGGACAGATATCCCAGACACCACTCATAAAAGAAGTTTTTTACATTCCACATGAGAATATTACAGAGTTCTAGAACTGTACACAGACAGACATAGTCTGTGATTGGCTTATGCCTAGGTGACACATCTACAATGTAACAGCTACACACATTACAAGCATCATAGAACAAGGAAACAAGAAAGCATTAAATACTTCTTAACTCTCATTAAGAAATTTCCTCTATATAACAGGATACCGGGAACTAAAAAGGGCCTAAAGGTCAAACCATGAATATTAGGAGTCTACAGACTGTGGGTTCCTGGACAGGCTGCTTATAGTCAGCTTCACCCACCCAAGGCTCAGGGAATATTGCAGAAGAGGGGGTGGAAAGATTGTAAGACCCAAAGATGTGAGTGTGTATGTGTGTGGGGGGGTGCAAGATCAAAGGGAAATGAATGCTACAACCTCCTGGCACCCTATTCATATGAACCTACAGCATTGATATCAGCAGGCACAAGGCCCATGCAAGCTCAGCCAGAAAATAAACCAGCACAAAACTGCAGGGGAATTGTCAGTAGAGCCCAGCCTTGGGTGATGCAATACTGGCAGCAGATGGCAATTGGGTGAGGAAGAACTGGCTTTCTTTAGAAAAGATACTCAACATAGGCTAACTAGAGTTCAGGGGATGAGCTGGCAACCATGAGTGAGCAACTACAGTAAATCAACTAAATGCACCTTAACGCAAATGACAGAAGTTGTGAAGTATGCTGGGCGTAGCTGCAGGAGGGTGCTGCTTGGGGATACGCAAATAGTTATCTGTGAGGAAGAAATTGAAACTAGTTGCATTATTATTGTGATGCACAGACCAAGGGTGGAGTTGGTGTCCAGTGGATATTCACAGGAAAAAGCACAAAGATCAACTGAAGATGAAGCCATTTGATCACCCATCAGTGGTTACAGTTGCACTACAACTGGACACCAGCAGGCTGTACTCAAGTACCATTTATCTTATGGTACTTGGGCACAGCCCCAGCTTGGGGAAAACCTGATCAAGGTGTAGTGGCACACACTCCTTATTAGGACTCTGAGTAGACAGTGTCAACTGGCAGGAGCTGTTGGAAGAGACCAATGCAAGACCGAGATGGGGGTGGACTGGACGAATGCAGCTAGAAAACCCTGCCTGCCTCCTAGGTGTCCTAGCTCTTCACAGAAGTATGTCTGGGGATGTGCAAATAATTATCTGCACACTTTTTGAAAACTCCCCTGCATTTGGACTGAGCTCACTCTATACCAGTTGTGAGTCACATGTGAGAATTACAACCTCAGCAGCTGGTTGCCCCTCTAATCATGGGGAGAAATTAGTGCTCACAATTTGTTGGACATCCCTAGTGGAAAGAAGATCAGTTTTGACTCTCTTGGGCATGTGCTGCTGATTCTAGTGTGACAGTATGTGTAATAAGGGAGTGGGGGTTAGTGTAGCCAACCTGGACCCACTCATTGGTGAAGACTTAGAAAGAGAGGTCCAATTAAACCCTTCACCTGATCCCAATGTGGATTCAAGAGATGGTATTAAGAACCTTGTTGACCAAGTTGTAAGAGAAAGTCCACCCTTTCAAAACCAACTTCGACATGAGAACCGAACCCAACCTCTCTCCTCTAATGGAGGTAACACTAACCTCCTTAATCTGCCCCTCCCCCATAAGCACTGGACCACAGTAAATGAGGAGGAGTTCAGGTCTGTGCAATGGAGCATCAACAGAGACAGCATTATTATTGAGGTAGACCAATTCCGGATTAAGATACTTCAGGGCAGAGGGGCAGAGAAGATATTTTAAACAAGTACTTGGAAAAAAGATTCATTCAGAAAATTCATCTGTATGGGCTCAAAATTATCCACCCAGAGGACTCTGCACATTTCTCCCTGAACAAGAAAATAGTGGTGAAGTAAAACTTTGGCTTGCTTTTTTTTATGTGTATTAATGTATTGTCTGCATGTATGTAAGTGTACCTGCATTGTGCAATACCCACAGAGGTCAGAAGAAAGCACTGAATTCCCCTGGAACTAGAGTTACAGATGATTATTAGCAGCCATGTAGGTTCTGGGAATTGAACCCTGGTCCGCTCTGCAAGCATATCTAGTGTTCTTAACCACTGAGCCATCTCTCCTGCCCCCTAGGCTTGAACTTTTTGTAAAAAGAATGTCTTCATGAAACATATCATAAATGATGTATTTAAGTCTTCATTTAACAGGGCACATTGTTTACTCAAAGTTCAAAGTATGTACTTGACAATATATACCTTGATTTTAAACTACATGCTGCAAACTTAAGATATTGTCAGTCAGGGAAAAAGACTCTTGAGATGACAGTTAATGTTACGTACACATATCTGTTATGCTTTATCTGTGGTAGAGTCTTGTTGTTGGATAAAACAGTTCAGGGTTTTTTTTTTTTTGTCTTTTTGAAACATGGTCTCCCTGTAGCTCTGGCTGTCCTGGAACTCACTCAGTAGACTAGTCTGGCCTTGAACTCACAGAGATCCACCTGCTTCTGCCTCCCAAGTGCTAGGATTAAGATTTCTATTTACTTTGATGTGTGTGTGTGTGTGTGTGTGTGTGTGTGTGTGTGTGTGTGTTGGGTAGATGAATGTAAGAGCACCATATGTGTCACTGGAGCATGAGGAGGCCAGAAGAGGGCATGGATGCCTTTAATGTGGAGATAAAGACAAGTGTGAGGAGCATGCGTTTGCTGGGAATTGAGCTCAGATTTTCAGGAAATGATAGCTAAGTCTCTTTAATTGGTGAGCCATCACTCCTATGTCAACAAATAACAAGTGTTGCTAATGCAATCAATGAATTTCTCCTGAAAACAGACAAGCAGGACATCCTGGGGTCAGTATATGTTGTAAGCCAAAATGACCAACCTATTCATTCCATTTTGGTTTAAATCTCCCGCAATGTGAACTTCCACAGACACAATCCAGAGCTGCTGGAGAATGTCAACAGAAGCTGAAATGAGAACATCTGTTCAGATGAGGAACTTACAATCTCTACTCACAAATGGACAAATGATGTTGAGCCAGGTCTCTGCTCCAAGAAAATGAAGTTCTCAGCTCTAACATGTTCCCCAATACTACATAAGAGCAAGAACGAGGAAGAGTACAGGAAGATTCACCAGGAGACAGCCATCATTCAGAGACCACCTGGCGAACATTCCAATCTGCATTTTAGAGTAGGAGAAGTTAGAGACACCAACACTAACACTCTGGACACCTGCCTCCCTCAGGAGACATATGTCCCATGTGGGGCAGGCAGCTCTCTTTCCACACCTCTTTTGTACCTAGCTATTGGTGCAATCCACAGTGCTGGGGATATACCCCGTCCCACCCAAAGGGGCAGCTTGGATATAGGTTTCTGAGAATCAACCTTTGGTATTACATGCTGAAGTCGGCAACTACTGTGACATTCAAAAATGATTCAACTGAGATGAAAGAGGAACCACGAAAGTTAGTTGAGGAGAAGGAGGAGAAGAAGGATGAGGAGGAGAAGAAGGAAGAGAAGCAGAATGAGGAGAAAGAGGAAGAGCAGGAGGAAGACAAGAAGGAAGATGAATAGGAGGAGGAAGAGACGGAGGAGGAGAAGGAATGGGAATGACGAAAAGAATGAGGAGAAGGGGAAGAAGAGGAGGAGGAGGAGGAGGAGGAGGCAAACGAGGAGGAGGAAAAAAAAAGGACGGGCAAGAAGTATGCTCATAAACAAGTGATTTTTTTTTGTGTGTGTGTGTACTGTTGAAGTAGAAAATTAGTCCATGAACTCACAGGACTTTGACGAAAATTAGCATTTTCTGAAAATAAAATATTTTTACCGAATAAAAAGTAATATCCTGTGGTAAATTAAAATAATTGGCTGTATCACAGAGACCAGTACAGGAGGATTAAGACAAGAAGCAGTACTGTGGCTGGAGAGATTGCTCAGTGGCTAAGAGCGGCGATTGCTTTTGCAGAGGACCTGGGTTCTATTATCAACATCCACATGGCAGCTAAGAACCATCTTTAACTCCAGTTCCAGGAGAATCCGACACCCTCTTCTGACCTCCACAGAATTGCATGACAAGGGTGCACCAACATACATGCAGACAGTACATTCATACACATAAAAACTGTTAAGTGAAGTAACACAATCCCAAAAAAACAAATGACGAATGCGATCCCTCGTCTGTGGATGCTAGGGTAAATAACCCAGTTGTAAATATTTCTTGTGGAGAGGGATGCATATTAAAAGAACAACAACAGATAGATTGCATCAGAAAACTGACTGAAATGGTGAATCTGGAGGGGTGGGAGGGTTGGGAGAGGGACATGGGTCTATATTCTATACACGTATATTTAATTGATGTGAGTTCAACAAGTATCCAATTTTGCCCAAACTCTATCTTCAGATTACGTGGTATGTCAAGACTTAGTAAAAGTAAAAATGTCTATATTAAACAACATTGGTTTAAAGGTTTTTACTAAAAACTGTAATACATCTAAGTTAATTGGAAATATAAATTGTTGTTGTCCACATTTGTTTTACTTAAAATATGTATAACAATAACTTTGGGATTAACATATACAAATATTCTCTATAATTTTTGTGTTATACAGTATCATCTTGTAACATTCTCTTTTACCTGTAGGAAAATTTAACTTAAGGAATTAAGTCTGCTTCCCAAATTAACAATATACAGTCACCAAAAACAGCTTGGGTAAATTTAATGAAATTTACACCTTGATTCCTGCCTATAGGTATGTGTATTACAGCAGACTTTTTGAGACTCATGGGTCAAAAAATAAAAACCTAAAATAAAAAACGGGGAAAGCAGTTATATATTAAAACTTTTTGTCAATTTTTTTTTCAATTTAAATCTTAAAACTAACTACTGGAAAAGATTTGTATGTTTGGACAGGTCAAAACTTCACCAACTTTATGGCTGAGAAAGAAAAAATACAGCTTTGCATTGTGTAGGATGTACCAAGAAATACCAGCAGAGAAGTTGGCCATCTAAACCTTAAAAGGAAGAAAAGCCTCAGACTGCTACAGTCATCAAACATCTTTGTGGATCCTATTTGTAACAACTGTTTATAATGATTCCTAACGAACATTACCTTCTAGGTGCTGCAAAGTTTTAATATGAGAGACTTTCTTACCTTCTTTTCATAGAAAAGAGAAAAATATGATGGCAATGAAGTTATTCTCTAACTGTAAATTAGAGCAGATTGTTACAGAGGTAATCTCTTATAAAACCAGTAAAACTGCTTTCTTTACTTGACTAATAGACACAGGAACTGTTAAAAGGATTATTCTCTATTCAGAATGAAATATAATATTAAAGTCTCTTTAAGCTGTGCATTTAAGTAAAATATATTAATACAGGAGAGCTCTAATGTCAGAAATGGATTATTCTGCCAAGGAGATGTTGGCCAGGGGATCCAAGACCCCCCAAAAGGTAAAGGCTTCTTGTCTGTAAACTGGGAAACCTGCAAGAAGAGAGGCAGTAAGACCCTGCTGTCAAAGACCTGATGTAAGCATGGGAAAGGTGTACTGAGACTGCACTTGCAAATGTACAGTTGGTCTCTGGAATACCAGAGAGTGTTACCAAAGGCCACTAAAACAATAAAGCAAAAAATTGGTCTTCTTGAGTCAAGCAAGTCTCCTCCATCAGCACAAGTTGCACCTCACCTGCCTGGAAATACTGTGCAGCAGTGGCAGCCATATGTCTGTATATCCCAAATCTAATTGGCTATTAGCTCTCTCCTTGGAGTAATAACTCACGGCTGATACCACAAGCTTACATCCTCTAGTGGTTAGGGGAAGTTATAAACCACAGTAAGACCTTGTCATCTTTTACAGAAAAAAAACGACAATGTAATTCATGGATTAGAATACCATCCAAACATCTGTGTCTATACCAAAGTAACTTACCATAATACCTAGTACTATTTAAATACCTATATATTTAATTGCTTGTGCTTCATTAGTAGGATTGAAAGGATCTTCCTGGACAAACTGTCAGCTGATGAAAGGAAACAGCCAGAACCATTCAGAGTCAAAAATGACATCTCCAGAGAAAGTAGACTGTTTGGCTTCTCGTCCACCTGTACCCCTTTTCTAAAACTAGGGAACAATCTGCGGAAGAGAAGGCATGGTAGAATGTAAGGACTGCGATTGGGGTGAATGGTGAAACTACAGCAATATAGACTGGACTCTTATTTGTTCAACTTGAATGTACATACAAGCCCCTCCAGCTGGATGGTGGGAGCCTTGGACTGTGTGGGTTTGGGCATAGCTGCTTGCTAATTGGTTATATAAGAAGGATTCTTGTACTCACGACTTATTCCTTATTGTTAAAAAATGACATAAAAGAAAGTATAAAAGCAAAATAAAAATAAAATAATAAATTAAAAAAAGAAGTGGTGCTTACTGGACCTCATTTGGTGACCATGGGAAGGGAAAACCCCAGTGTGGAGCACAAGGGCAGGGCTGATGTTTGTTTGGGCTTCCCAAGGAGGAGCCTTCAAACATGACATATTTAAGCCTAATTAAAAAAAGAAAAAAATCATAAGCTGAAGATGCTAAAAGATATATGTGGCATACACATATGCATATTTTGGTGTGATGCAAATTGTAAGGAACAACAACACTACCAACAACAGCAGTAACAAAATACTAGGTCAAAGAACTGACTGAAATGGTGAACTTCTGCTCAAAACAGTACACTTCTTCATCAAAAAATTTTTAAAGTGAATGAGAAAAAAGATGAAAAACATGTTCAGAAGAATGCATGAGCTCTGTTGGGATGTTGGGCAATGAAAGGAGAATGGGTCTAGAATTGATTGGAAATTTTGTATGGAATGCATAAAGCTGAGCTCTCCCAAGACCAGCTGAAGCGCAGGAAGGTAGGTAGGAACTGGGTACTTCAGCAAGGCTGATTGTTGATTGACTTAATCTTGTTAATCCAGTTGTGTTTGGCTTAATATGCTTTTGTGGCTGTGGAGACAGGGTTATCCTCCCAGCTGGTATAAAAGGTAGGGTTGTGTGAGTCTGAGATCTCCCAAGTCGAGTTGAAGCACAGGTGTAGGCTAAAGAGCATACAACACCCCCCCACCCACCATGTGGGATTACAAAGGCATCTAAAGGAGGCAAGCAAAGCAAGTCTTCAACACAGCGAAGAGGTATTTGGAACTCACATTGGAATACAGGCAAGGAGAAAACCATATGCTAGGAACACGAGGAGGGGACAACACAGGAAAGGGGCAGGATAATCCTGCACCAAGCTCTACCAACCCTATGGAAGATTCCAACAGTTGGATCCCCCCCCCATATGGCCCAGGACACAGATATCAGAAACACAATTGCGAACATAATTATAGAACTACAAGATTATAAAGAGCAAATCAAAGAACTAAGAAAACAGAATGAAGAACTCAAGAACGACCTAGAGAGAGAGAGAATGAGAAACTCTGGAAAGAAGTAGAAACACAGAAAAGATCCCATGCTGAAAAAGATAAGGAAACCAACCATCGAAGCAAACAGCTATAGGAAGAGATTGAGAAGCTCCAAAAGGAAGTAGAAATAATAAGAAATCAGAAGAGGAAATGAAAAAGGAAATCAAACACTCAACCCATGAAGAGGAAAGGAATGGAAAAAGCCTCAGAAGCAGAATGCAGGAAGCAGAACAAAGAATATCAGACCTGGAAGATAACACAGAACGACTGAAAACCTGAAGTAAAGATTATGAAAAATTTAAAAATACACAAAAGTGGAAAAACCAGGAACTGTGGAACACTATGAAAACATCAAACCTCCACATCATAGGAATAGAGGAAGGAGAAGAATCCCAAGAGAATGATATTGATCAGATCTTCAACAGAATAATAGATGAAAATTCCCCAAAACTTAAAAAAGACAAACCAATACAAATACAAGAAGCACATAGAACTCCAAACAGACAAGATCAGAAAAGAAACTCTCCACGCCACATTATAGATAAAATGCTAGACAACCATAACAATTAATACTGTTTAATTACCTATATATCAAATTGCATGTGCCTCATTAGTAGGAATCGAAAGGTTATGCCTGGGACAAGCCTGGCAGCCCATGAAAGAATACAGCCAGAATTGACTAGAGACCAAGACAACAGCTCCAGAAAAGTAGACTGTTTTGCTTTCGCATACACCCGTGCCCCTTTTCTAGCCTCTAGGGAACATCTGCGGAAGAGGGGGCATGGTAGAATGTAAAGGGCAGTGATTGGGGTGAATGATGAAACTACAAAAATATGACTGGACACAATCATTTTGATCAACTAGATTGAACATACAAACCCCCCCGCCCCTCCCCCATCCCGCTGGATGGTGGGACCCATGAGCTGTGTGGGTTTGGGCACAACTGCTCGCAAATTGGTTTTACATGAAGGATGCTTGTACTCACAAATTATCACCTATTGTTAAAAAAATGAAAACAAAACAAAACAAAAAAAAAACACAGAAAGATGCAGAAAAGTTATGGCATAATGATGATATATGATGAGTAGGGGTGGGGTGGGGGGAAGGGAAGTGGATATATGCCTGAACTGAATTGGAAAATGATGTATGAAATACAAAAAGCATCAATAAATATTAAAAAAAATTAAAAAAAATGCTAGACACCCAAAACAAAGACAAAATCCTTAAAACCACAAGAGAAAAACAAGTGACCAATAACAGGAAACCTATCAGAATTAAAACTGACTTCTCAATGCAAACTATGAAAGCAGGAAGAACGTGGAGCAAAGCATTTCCAGTGCTAAAGGAAAAAGATGCCATCCCGGGTTAATATACCCAGCAAAAATGTCAATTATAGTTGAAGGAGAGAGAAAAACCTTCTATGACATAAACAAGATGAAAGAATACATGAACAGAAAAGCAACCCTTCAGAGAATACTTGAAGCAATTCAAAGGACAGAAGAAAGGAGCAACCATCCCTAAGCACCTAGAAAAAGAAATCAATAAAAGCATAACTGCAGAAGTAGAAACCTAAACCCATACCACAAATGGATAATAAGGCAAAAGGAAGCAAGACAAACTTATCAGTCATAACCTTAAATATTAATGGACTAAATTCCCCAATCAAAAGACATAGACTGGGAGATTGAATTAGGAAACAGAATCCATTGATATACTGTCTACAAGAAACACATTTTACCTTCGAGTGAGGCACCACCTTAAAGGGAAAGGATGGGGAAAAAATATTCCAAGCAAATGGTACCAAAAAGAAAGCAGGGGTTGCTATTTTAATATCAGACAAAATAGACTTCAAAGTAAAAGAAATCAGAAGAGACAAAGAATGCCATTGCAATTTTATCAAAGGAATAATTCAGCAAGAAGATTTCACAATTATGAATATATATGCACCAAACTTATTAAAGACAATTCTCCAGGACCACAAGTAACACACTAACCCGAGTACACTCATAGTAGGGTACAACAATACCCCACTGAGTCCTTTGGGCAGGTCAACAGGTCAAAGAATAAACAGAGAGAGACATCTGAACTGAACGATATGATACACCAAATGGACCACATAGACCTCTGCTGAATATTCCACCCTAATACCAGAGAATACTCTTTCTACTCAGCACCCCAGGGAACATTCTCCAAAATCGATCGCATACTGGGACACAGAAGAAACCTCCACAAATAAAAAAAAGATTGAAATAATTTCATGCATTCTATCAGACCACAGTACAATAAAGCTCAACATCAACACAAGCATAAGTCCTATTGCCTACAAGAAAACATGGAGACTAAACAACACACTCTTGAATAATTAATGGATCAAGAAAGAGATAAAGAAAGAAATAAAAGCATTCCTGGAACTGAATGTCAGTGACAATACAAAACAACAAAACCTATGGGACACCTTAAAAGCAGTACTAAGGGGCTGGAGAGATGGCCTAGCGGTTAAGAGCGCCGACCGCTCTTACAGAGGAACCAGGTTCAATCCCCAGCACCCATGTGGCAGCCAAGAACCATCTGAAACTCCAATTCCAGGAGAGCTCCAGTTCCAGGGGAATCCGAGACCGTCTTCTGACCTCTGCGGCATTGCACGACATGGGTGCACAGACTTGCATGCAGACAGTACAATCATACACATACAGAAATAAATAAAATTAATAAAAAAATTTTAAAAAGCAGTACTAAGAGGGAAGTTTATAGCCCTGGGTGCCTACATTAGAAAAACAGAAAGAGCACAAGAAAATGACCTAACACTGCTACTAAAAGTACTTGAAAGGTAACAAAAGATGAACCCTAAATGCAACAGATTGGAAGCAATAACAAAAATCAGAGCAGAAATCAATGAAATAGAAACAAAGAAAACAATAAAAAAAATCATTGAATCCAAAAATTGGTTCTTTGAAAGAATAAACAAAATAGACAGAACTCTAGCCAAGTTAACCAAAAGAAAGGAGGACCAACTCCAAATCAATACAACCTGTTATGAAAAGGGAAATATCACAACAGACAAGGAAAAGATCCAGAAAATCATACGGGAATACGTCAAAAACCTGTACTCTACCAAGTTTGAAAACCTAGAAGACATGGATGAATACCTGAAATCCTGGGAATCACCAAAGCTCAACCAAGAAGAGATCAACAGCTTAAACTGATCCATAATACATGAAGAAACTGAAGATGTAATAAGAAACTTCCCAATTGAAAAAAGCCCAGGCCCAGACGGTTTCATGGCAGAATTCTAGAAAACATTTCAAAAAGGATCCACAACCATTATTACTGAAATTGTTCAGAAGGATACAAACAGAGGTAATGCTCCCAAATTCCTTCTACGAAGCCAGCACCACTCTATTACCCAAAACCAGGCAAAGACACAAATAAAAAGGAGAATTATAGACCCATCTCACTAATGAACACAGATGTCAAAATTATAAACAGGATATTGGCAAATCACATACAGACCCACTTCAAGAAGATCATACATCCTGACCAAGTTGGATTCATAACAGAGATGCAGGGATGGTTCAACATATGAAAATCAATAAACACCATCAAACACATAAATGAAATGTAAGAAAAAAACCACACCATAATCTCAATTGATGCTGAAAAAGCCTTTGACAAAATCCAGCATACCTTCATGCTTAGAGTCCTAGAGGGAATTGTATTGAAGAAATCATTTCTCAATATAATCAAAGCCATATAGAAGAAACCCACAGCCAATATCATCCTAAATGGGGAAATGACAGAAACATTCCCTTTAAAGGTAGCAACTCGGCAAGGCTGCACCCTGTCACCACTCCTCTTCAATATAGTTCTTGAAACACTTGCTAGAGCAATAAGGCAAGAAAAGGAAATTAAAGGAGTACTAATTGGAAAAGAGGAAGTCAAGCTATCCATATTTGCTGAGGTTATGATTGTTTACTTAAGGGATCCTAAAAACTCCACCAGAAAACTCCTAGAAATGATTAACAGCTTCAGCAAAGTGGCAGGATACAAAATTAACCTAAAAAAATGAATGGACTTTCTTTACACCAACAACAAGCAACTGGAGAAAGAATTCAAGGAGAACTTCCCACTCACAGTAACCTCAAAAACAATAAAACACCGAGGAACAAACCTAATGAAAGACACCAAATATCTCTACAAAAAATTTAAACCCTTAAAGAAAGAAATTGAAGAAGACATCAGAAGATGGAAAAACCTCCCATGCTCATAGATTGGGAAATTTAACATTGTAAAAATGTCCATTATACCCAAACTCTTGTATAGATTTAACACAATCCCAATCAAAATTCCCAAGAGTTTCTTAACAGGCATGGAAAAAATGTTCCTTAAATTTATTTGGAAAAAAAGACCCTGAATAGCCAAAACAACCCTGACGGAAAAGAGGTACACAGGGGGGATCTCTATACCAGACTTCAAATTGTACTACAGGGCTACAGTCATAAAAACCCCCTGGTATTGAAAAAAAAANATATATATATATATATATTTGTATATATATACGAATATATATACATATACATATATACATTTATATATATATACAAATATAAATATTTGTATATATGTATTTATATTTGTATATATATACATAAATATATATTTATATTTGTATATATAAATATATATATATAAAGCAATATATATATTGAAGCTCATAGCTTCAATAAATTTGGCTTCAAATTTTTAAATTATAAATATATATTATTATATATAATTTATATATAAATTTATTTATTATTTTATAATTATAATTAAATTATAAATATATATTATTATATATAATTTATATATAAATTTATTTATAATTTATAATATAAATTATAAATATATATTAAATTATATATATATTTATTGAAGCTATTTATTGAAGCCCTGGACACGTATCCCTCTCAAGAGACACAATTTTCACTTGTAGAGGGCACCATGATTATCGACTTTTCTGCGCCAGGGTAACTGAATTTAGACACATCAACAATAGCATCCTAGAAAAATGTCTCCCTCAGGAAAACTATGTCCCAGGAGGGGAGGGCCAATCTATTGTTGACATTTGTGCCCCAGCATATGTGAAATTAGAGACATCACCGTTAGTAAACCTGGAGAACTGTCCCCCTGAAAAGGCAAAGGTCCCATGTGGGGAGCGCACATCTTTTGTCTTTTCTGGCCCAGAGTAGGTGAAGTTAGAGATATCACTATTTATGGGGGCTGGAAAGATGGCTCAGTGGTTAAGAGCACGGACTGCACAGAGGACCTGGGTTTAATTCCCAGTACCTACATGGTGGTTAAGAACTGTCTTTAAGCTGGGTGTGGTGGCACATGGCTTTGACCCTAGCAATCAGGGGGCAGAGGCAGGCAGATCTCTATGAGTTCAAAGCCAGCTGAGGCTATAGGGAGACCCTGTCCCAAAAAACAAACAACAAACAAAATAGTTATCACCATTAGCACCGTTGAAAATTGTGCCCATCAAAAGATACTTGTTCCAGGTGTGGGGGTTGGGGCATGTCTATTGTCACAGTTTCTGTTCCAGCATAAGTGAAGTAATAGATATCACTATTAGAACCCTGGACATTGAGATCAGGGATCACCCAAGACCACCTGAAGCACAGTAGTGTCCAAGTGGATTCTTTGGAGAACTTTCAGAACAGAAGGGGAAGAGTGAGTTGGACTTCCAATAGAAAGCCTAGAGCTTAGAGAAGTCAACACTCCATAAGCAAGGAGTAAAGGAGAAAAACAAATCAAACAATCAAGGAAGGCATGTGAAGGAGACAAGCGAAGCAGGCCTTCAACACAGTGAAGAGGAATTTGGAATTCAAATTGGAATACAGGCAAGGAGAAGCTCATATTCCAGGGACAAAAAGAAGAGACAACATGGGAATGGTGCAGGATAATTCCACACCAAGCTCTACCAACACTGTGGAAAATTCCTACAGTTGGATCCCCCTGGGAATGGCTCAGGATACAGATTTTAGAAGTACAATTGTGAACATACTTAAAGAAGTACAAGATTATAAAGAGCAAATCAAAGAATTAAGAAAAGAGAATGAAGAACTCAAGAAGGACCTAGAGAGAGAGAATGACAAACTCCAGAAGGTAGGAGAAACACAAGGATCCCATGTTGAAAATATAAGCAAACCAAGGAGGGAAGCAAAGATCTACAGGAATAGATTGAGAAGCTCCAAAAGGAAGTGGAAATACTAAAGAAATCAGAAGAGGAAATGAAAAAGGAAATCAAACACTCATACAATCAAGAGCAATGGAAAGGAAAAATCCTCAGAAAGAGAAAGGAGGAAGCAGAACAAAGAATAACAGACCTGGAAGATAAAACAGAACAAGTATATACCTCAAGTAAAGATTATGAAAAATTTAAAAATACACAAAAGTGGAACAACCAGGAATTGTGAGACACTATGAAAAGATCAAACCTGTGCATCATAGGAATAGAGAAAGGAGAAGAATCCCAAGAGAATGGTATTGATCAGATCTTCAACAGAAAAATAGAGGAAAATTTCCCCAAACTAAAAAAAGAGAAAGACACACACAAATACAAGAACACAAATACAAGAAGCACATAGAACTCCAAACAGACAAGATCAGAAAAGAATATCTCCATGCCACATCATAGTTAAAATGCTAGACACCCAAAACAAAGACAAAATCCTTAAAGCCACAAGAGAAAAACAACAGGTGACCTATAAGGGGAAACCTATCAGAATTACAACTGACTTTTCAGTGCAAACTATGAAAGCAAGAAGAACGTGGAGCAAAGCAGTCCCAGTTTTAAAGGACAAAATATGCCAACACAGGCTACTATACCCCGCAAAAATGGCAATTATAGTTGAAGGAGAGAGTAAAACTTCTATGATATAAACAAGATGAAAGAATACATATCCGGAAAAACAACCCTTCAGAGAATACTTGAAGCAATTCAAAGGACAGAAGAAAAGATCAACCGCCCACAGGCACCTAGAAAAAGAAATCAATAAAAGCATAAATGCAGAGGTAGAAGCCTAAACCAAAACTGCAAATTGATAATAAGGCAAAAGGAAGCAACACAGACCTATCAGTCATAACCTTTAATATTAATGGACTAAATTCCCCAATCAAAAGACATAGGCTGGGAGATTGGATTAGGAAACAAAACCCATCCATATGCTATACACAAGAAACACATCTTACATTCAAGGACAGGCAGCGTCTTAAAGTGAAAGGATGGAAAAAATATTCCAAGCAAATGGTACCAAAAAGAAAGCATGTGTTGCTATTCTAATATCAGACAAAATAGACTTCAAAGTAAAAGAAATCTGAAGAGACAAAGAAGGCAATTATATTTTTATCAAAGGAACAATTCACCAAGAATATTTCACAATTATGAATATATATGCTCTAAACTCTGGTGGACAAACTTTTTAAAGACAAATCTCCAGGATCACAAGTCACACACTAACCCCAGTACAACCACAGTAAGGGACTTCAGTACCCCACTGAGCCCTTTGGACAGGTCAATAGGACAAAGAATAAACAGAGAGACATCTGAACTCAGCAATATGATACAGCAAATATACCTCACAGACATCTATCAATATTCCACCTTAATACCAGAGAATACACTTTCTACTCAGCACCCCATGGAACATTCTCCAAAATTGACCACGTACTGAGACACGGAAGAAACCTCCACAAACACAAAAAGATTGGCATAATTTCATGCATTCTATCAGACCACAGTGCAAGAAAGCTCACTATCAACACCAGGATAAGCCTTAATATCTACAAGAAAACATGGACACTAAACAACACACTCTTGAATGATGAGTGGGTCAAGAAAGTGATAAAGAAAGAAATAAATGCACTCTAGAAACTGAATGACAATGACAATACAACACAACAAAACCTATGGGATACGTTAAAAGCAGCCCTAAGAGGGAAGATTATAGCCCTGCATGCCTACATTAGAAAAACAGAAAGAGCACAAGTGAATGATCTAACACTGCAGCTAAAAACACTTGAGAGGCAACAACAGATGAAACCTAAACACAATGATCAGGAAGAAATAAAAAAAAATAAGAGCAGAAATCAATGAAATAGAAACAAAGAAAACAGTACAAAAAATCAATGTATCCAAAAGTTGGTTCTTTGAAAGAATAAACAAGATAGACAGACCTCTAGCCCAGTTAACCAAAAGAAAGAAGGAACAACTTCAAATCAATACAATACATGAAGAAAAGAGAAAGATCACTAAAAAAGAAAATATCCAGAAAATCATATGGGAATACTTCAAAAGCCTATACTCTACCAAGTTTGAAAACTTAGAAGAAATGGATGAACTTCTGAAATCCTGGGAATCACCAAAGCTCAACCAAGAAGAGAACGACAGCTTAAACAGTCCCATAATATTGGAAGAAATTTAAGATGTAATAAGAAAACTCCCATCTAAAAAAAGCCCAAGCCCAGACGGTTTCATGGAAGAATTCTATAAAACATTTCAAAAAATAATACAACCATTATTACTCAAAATTTTTAGAAGGATACAAACAGAGGGAAACCTCCCAAATTCCTTCTATGAAGTCAGCATCCCTGTATTACTAAAACCAGGCAAAGATACAACCAAAAAGGAGAACTATAGACCCATCTCCCTAATGAGCACAGAGACCAAAATTCTAAACAGGATACTGGCAAGTCGCATACAAACCCACATCAAGAAGATCATCCATCATGACCAAGTTGGATTTATATCAGAGATGCAGGGATGATTCAACATGCGAAAATCAAAAAATATCATCAAGCATGTAAATGGACTGAAAAAAAAAAAACACACCATCATCTCAATTGATGCAGAAAAAGCCTTTGACAAAATCCAGCATCCCTTAATGCTTAAAGTCCTAGAGAGAATTGGATTGGAGGGATCATTCCTCAATGTAATCAAAGTCATACACAGGAAACGCACAACCAATATCATCCTAAATGAGGCAACAACAGAAACATTCCCTTTAAACATGTAAGAACTTGGCAAGGCTGCCCTCTGTCACCACTCCTCTTCAATATAGTGCTTGAAACACTTGCTAGAGCAATTAGGCAAGAAAAGAAAATTAAACATGTACTAATTGGAAAAGAGGAAGCTATTTGCTGATGATATGTTTGTTTACTTAAGTGATGCGAAAAACTCCACCAGATAATGCCTAGAAACAAATAACAGCTTCAGCAAAGTGGCAGAATACAAAATTAACTTAAAATCAGTAGCCTTTCTTTACCTCAACAAAACGCAACTGAGGAAGGAATTCAAGGAGACCTTCCCACTCACAATAGCCTCAAAAACAATAAAATACCTAGGAACAAACCTAACCAAAGACACCAAAGATCTCTACAACAAAAATTTAAAAGCCTTGAAGAAAGAAATTGAAGAAGACATCAGAAGATAGAAAAACCTCCCATGCTCATGGATTGGAAAAATTAACATTGTAAAAATGTCCATTCCACCCAAACACTTGTATAGATATAATTCAATCCCAATTAACATCCCCAAGAATTTCTTTACAGGCTTGGAAACAAAAACTCCTTAATTTCATTTGGAAAAACAAAAAGACCTCGAATAGCCAAAACAACCTTGAGTGAAAAGAGCAATACAGGGGGGATCTCTATGCCAGACTTCAAACTATACTGCAGGGATATACTCATAAAAACAGCCTGGTACTGGCACAAAACCAGACCTGTTTACCAATGGAACAAAATTGAAAATCCAAACTTGAACACATACAATTTCAGCCATCTCATACTTGACAAGAGGGCCAAGAAGACTCACTGGAGAAAAGACAGCATCTTCAGCAAGTGGTGTTGACAAAACTGCATCACCACTTGTAGAAGAATGAAATTAAACCCCTATCACTCGTCCTGTACAAAATTCAACTTGAGATGGAATAAAGACCTCAAAGTGAACCCCCAGACTCTGAAGTTGATTAAAGAAAAAGTTGGCAGCAGACTTCAAGACATAGACTTAGGAGAAGACTTCCTAAATCAGCCAGCAACCGCACAAGAATTAAGGTCAACAATTGACAAATGGGACCTCATTAAACTTAAATGCTTCTGCACATCAAAAGAAACAATCAAGGAAGTGAAGAGAAATCCCACAGATTTGGAGGAAAACTTCACTGCAAAAACATGTCCCATATGGGGAGGGCACCTCTGTTGTCCCCAATTCTTCCCCAACTTAAATGAACTTAGACACACCACCATTGGCATCCTGAACAACTATCCCCCTCAGGAGACACATGTCCCATGTGGGGAAGACATCTCTATTCTTGGCATTTTTTTTCTCAGCCTAGATAAAGTTACAGGCATCCACATTAGCACCCTGGACAACTGTCTCTCTCAGAAGACACATCTCATGTGGGGAGAGCAATGCCATTATAGTTATTTCTGCCTCAGTTTAGGTGAACTTACAGACATCATCTTTAGCACTTTGGACAAATATCCCCCTTAGGAGACACCTCTACTCTGTGGGGAGTGCACGTTTATTGCCACTGTTTCTGCCTTAGTTTAGGTGAAGTTAGAGACATCACCATTCGCACCCTGGAAAACTGTCTCCACCAGGATACACATGCCACATGTGAGGAGGGAACCTCTATTGGACCTGTTTCTGGCCCAGCGTGAATTTAGACATATTACCAATAACAACCTGGAAAACCGTCCCTCTCAGGACACAACTGTCCCAGAAGGGGTTGTCATCTTTTCTGCCATGGCATAGGTGAAGTTAGAGACATCCCAATTAGCACTCTGCAAAACTGTCCCCCTCAGGAGACATATGTCCCATGTGAGGAGAACATCTCAATTGTCACCACTAATGCCTCTGTGTAGGAGAATTTAGAGTCATCACCATTAGCATCCTGGAGAACTGTCTCCCTCAGAAGACATATGTCTCACATGAGAAGGACATCTCAATTGTCACCATTTCTGCCCCAGCATAGGTAAAGTTAGGTATATAATCATTAGTACCCTGGACAACTGTCCCATCAGGAGACAAATGTCCCAAGTCGGGAGGATACCTCTATTGTTACAGTTTTTGCCCTAGAATAGGTGAAGTTAGAGATATACCCATTAGCACTCTGGACCGTTGTGCCAGTCAGGAGACACATGTCTTGCATGCAGAGAGCATCACTATTGTAGCCATTTCTGACCCAACATTGGTGAAATTAGAGACATCACCATTAACACTCTGGATTACGACCCCCCTCAGGAGACACGTCACACGTGGGGAGGAAACCTCTATTGTAGCCATTTCTGCCCCAGTATAGGTGAAGTTAGAGACATGAATATTAGCACTTTGGACAATTCTTCCACTCAGAAATACAGTCCCATGTGGAGAACATACCTCTATTGTCACTGTTTCTGCCCCAATATAGGTGAAGTTAGTGATGTCACCATTAGGACCCTGGACAACTTCCCTCTGCAGGAGACAGAAGTCCCACCTGCTGAGGGCACCTCTATAGTAGCTGTTTCTGCCCAAACAGGTGAAGTTAGAGACATCACCATAAGCAACCTGGACAACTTTCCCCCTCAGGAGACACAAGTCCCACCTACTGAGGGCACCTCTACTGTCACTGTTTCTGCCCAGTGTAGTTGAAGTTCATGTGCAACTGTTGTGTGATTTAGACAGTCTTTTCTCACCCTTATATCTCATAGAATATTGATCATGTTTTCCTCTATCATTTTCAGAGTTTTAGGTTTCACATTGAGGTTTTTGATCCATTGGAGTTGATATTTTTACTGGATGTAAGTCGGGGTTTAATTTTATTTTTCTACAAGTGCTAATCCAGTTTTGCTAGTACTATTGGCTGAAGTTACTATGTTTCCTCCAATGAGACTTCTTAGCCCCTTTGTCAAATATGGGATAGTTGAAATAGTGCTTGGTAAAATGTAGGTGTTCAATTCTGTTTCACTTATCTACAGGTCTGTTTTGTGTCAATACCTGGCTGCTTTTATGCTATAGCCTTGTAATATTTTGGAATCAGATATAGTAATTCCTCCTGCATTGCTCTTTGTGCTCAGAGTTGCTTTGCCTGTCTGGAGTCTTTTTTATGAGAATTTTAGATCTGTTTTTTTTCTCTAATTCTGAAAAGAAAGTCATAGGGATTTTAATTGGGATTCCCTTGATTGTATACATTGCTTTGGGTGTGATCATTTTTACTATATTAATTCTTCCAATCCATAAGCATAGGAGGTCCTTTTATCTTCTGATGTCTGGGTCTAGCTCCCTTTTTGATACTGAAAATATATTTATTTTTCTAATACAGTAGCTGCCAGCAGTATACGTGTACTGATGTTGCAGAGAGCAGAAAATACAGGCATTCTATAATAATGAGCTTTCAGACCAAACCATGAAATTCTATTAAAAAACAAATACTCCAATTCATCTCAACATTATGGCTTGGGACTTTAATTTTTTTCATGATAAAAATATAATTTCAGCTGTCCCAATCTTGATAACTGTAAAAGCTGACATTTTGAGAGGTTAGTGAAAGCTTCAATAACACCTGCCTCCCTCCTCTTTCAACTGCTATTACTAATGTAAGAAACTGGTGAATCAATTACCTTGAAGAGACATATGTCAAAATATGCATGAAAAATACAAACTTTTCCTCCTTTATACTTTGTAGACATCACCTAAGTGAGTTTTTAAATACACAGAAATAAATGCTATCTACATGCAACTCTGAAGAGATTCATAACTCAACAGACATATGAATGCCTAAATTCTAGAACTGATCCACCTAGCTTAAAAACCAGCATCACACTCTCTTTAATTGTATGCAAATCGTTCAAGGGTTTAGAGCTATGAAAACTGTTACTGAGAAATAAAATCTTTGAAAATATGTTATCCACATAAAAAGGTAGTTATATTAACTAGAACAGTAAGGACTCCCCCACTATCCTTGGAAAACCGTGAGTCTCTCTGTTTAGAATCCAGTCTCACCAATGAATCATAGCAAGAGGTGGTTGAAGGCAAGAAGAATGATTCAATAATGCAGACATGAGATCAGATGATTTCCAGATGTTAACTCATACACCACTTCAACTGGATGGAAACTTTTACATTTCAAGATTTTAAGCCATGATCTTTCCACACACAGAGAGGTGGTGTCTTACTATAAGAACTTCCTTTTCACAGCTTCAGTCCATCTGCCAATCTCAAGCTCATTTGATCAACTTCCATAAAAGAAAACTAAAATGTGTTTTTCTACAGAGAGTAATTCTGCTTTTCGTCAAAATCATGGACATCCAGAGACAGCCAAATGCAACCCCTAGCAAAGAAGCCATGGAGAATGGACACCCCAAGTGTGGGCATCTCAGAGTTCCCACATGGCTCTTCACCACTCTCACTCTCCACGTGTCTATGAGCCTTCCATTCTGCATCCCAGCTACTTGCCAAAAGAACAGTTGTGCTGTCTCTGGAGTCTTCCTCATGCTTTGAGTTATGAGGCAAGATGCAATCTCACCCAAGGATGAGGAGCCACTATTTAAGGCTGGGTCACTTCCACACATCAAAGCCATAAGGTGTCATTTCTCAATGGAGAAGGAATAGTGTTTCTTTCTGGAAACAGATACATCACCATCCAGGGTTGACAGTGATGGCTGTCACACCTCTGACCTGTAATGAAGTCCTATAAAAGATAGGGTCACAGGCATAATATGAAGCTTTTCTTATTGTTCCATACTAAGCTAATTATGGGTAAGTTTAAAAAGAGAGCTGATTACAAAAGTCATACTGTTTCCATAAAGCCAGTGCTTATTAAATGTTAGCCTATCAAAGGAGGAAAAACATTGTCACCTTAAAGTAATATACTTTGGGGAGGAGAGCCTATGAGAGAGAAATAGCAGTTCTTGAACAAGTTAGTTAAAAAATTACCCCAAAATGTAGCATACTCAGGCCCAATCTTCAGAGTACTACTCAGAATATCCATTTGGAAGTAAGAATACTTTTACTAATTTTTTTCTCCTTTGGTCAATAAAATAATTTCCAGTTTAGAACTTCGATTTAAAAAATGAGAAAACAGACCAGATATGGTGGCACAGGCTTGGAATTTCAGCACTGAGGAGGCAGATTGAGAGACTGCCACAACTCTGAGGCCAGCCTGGTCAACAAAGTGAGTGCCAAGCAAGTCAGGGCTATAAGAAGAGATCATGTCTCAAGAAAACAAAGAAAAAAGAAAAACAAGAAAACTTATAGAGTGCTATTTTTCAATGTGGATACAGAAAAATTAATTCAAGGAAGCATGATCGTTAAGATAAGTCGAAACTATGTGTGATGGTTAATCCTGAGTGTCAACTTGACTGGACTAAGGAACAAATAAGAGAAAAATGGTCTTCTGATTGGACTGCCTCAACCCAGATGGCCCACCCCAAATGTGGGTGTTACCTTCTGCTGGCAGGCAGTATTTAAGGCCACGGCAGAAGGAGCTGGTCCCTTTTTATTCTTCTGCGGCTTGCCTCTCTCATCTGGTGAGTTTGTCTTGCTGCTGTGATCAACCTTTCGGATCCCAGCATGTACTGAGACCGGCAGATCTCCTGGAACCCATTTGGGCCTTCAGCACTGGATTGGGACTACTGAGACATTCAGCCTTGCAGACTGAGCAGTTCCCTAGATTCTCGTTTTGGCCTTTCCAGTGTGGTGCAGCTACTGTTGGAATCCTTGAACTCTGAAACATGAGCAATTCAATAAATTGTATATAGCTATATATATTCATCCCGTTGCTTCTGTTTCTTTAGAGAACCCTGACTAATACAGAAATTGGTACCAGACGAGTGGTGTATTGCTGTGACAGACCTGACCTTGGTGTTTTAGGGAAGAATTGTGGAGGCGTTTGGAACTTTGGGCTGGGAAGATCATTGAATGCCTAAAGATCGTTGCTGTGGAGCTTGGAGCAGTTTTGTTGAAGGAGTTGTAGAAGATGGAGGCCTGGCTTGTGAAGTTTCTAGTTTCAAAGGGGAGCAGAGATCATCAGGACTCTGTAATCTGTGGGTTCTGGTCAGCTGGGGCTGAAGAATCAGCTGTAAGTAACAAGAGACCAGAACCTGAAGTGAAATCTTTGTTGTACTGGGACAATTGATGCTGGTTAGCTGGGGCTGAAAAATCAGCTGTAAGTAACAAGAGACCAGCATCACTGTGGTGAAATCTTCTGGGAAGAATTTCTTCAGGGTCAGAACACAGAAGCTGTGATCCAGAAGGCGCCCGAGCCTCCATATCGAGCCAGAAGCAGGACTTGGAAACATGTAAGAGTCTCCTATATGGTTCTGGTGTTGAAATTTGAGGAGGTCACAGAGAGCAGCAGAGGCTTTGCACTGTGAGAGGTCAGGAAAGACCATTGGTGGAAGTGCACCTCAGTTGCAGTGGAGACTCCAGGATTGCAGGGGTCATGGAGAGAAGCTGGGGCTTTGCACCAGGAGAGGTCAGAAGAGACCATTGGAGAAGTTGCTGCCTCAGTTTCAGTGGTGACCCCAGCTTTTTGGAGATGCCAGGACCATGGGATGACCACCAAGAGCAGCAGCAGGTGTGAAATGGAGTCGCCCTGGGCCTGCGAGTTGAGCTGCGTGTGCTGTGGACAGCAGAGTTGGAGAGGGGGAGCAAGCCAGTAAGCAGCGTTCATCCATGGCCTGTGCTTCAGCTCCTGCCTCCAGGTTCCTGCCCTGAGTTCCTACCTTGGGCTCCCTGAGAACTGTGACCCAGGTGATGTAAGCTGAATAAACCCTTTCTTCCCCAAGTTGGTGTTGGTCTGAGTGTTTTGTCACAGCAATGGAAGACAAACTAGGACACTATGGTAAAGACACTCACTGTGACAATTCAATGTAGTCCCAAAAAGCAAGGTCTTCTCTGCAGTTTAATGCAGATGGAGGTGGAATGAGTCAGGTATGAACTATGCTTTAGGCTGTTTAATATGGGGTGGATGACACATTCTTCAGATCACCCCACAGAATATGCTTTGGAAACAAAATATGCATGATGTTTCAGTAAGCTCATTCTGCATTCCTTGAGTTAATTTCTACAGTGGTTTTTACATTACTAGTCACGGGGCTGCTACAGCTGAATATCAGTTTAGGTAGTGTTGCTCAAAGATTTGTGGTTACCTTGAAAGGAGCTTTCCTGCCAGGTGTGGTGGCACTGCCTTTAATCCCAGCACCCGGGAGGCAGAGGCAGGTGGATCTCTGTGCGTTCAAGGCCAGCCTGGTCTACAGAGCTAGTTCCAGGCAAGCTGGGGCTACAAGGAGACTCTATCTCAAAAAAACAAACAACAAAAAAAAACATTTTTTTACAGTGAAGGCAGGGCTGGGTCATAGGGCTTGCCTGGTGTGCACAAGGCCCTGGATTCCATCCCAAACACCATCGGAATAAGTGAGTGAATGAAAAAAGAAAAAGATTTGGGAATAAAAAGGTGAGGGAAATGAAAGGAAGAAAAAGGAAAGAAAAGAAAAGTAAAAGTAAAATGAAGGCAGCAATAAAGTTCCAATTGGCACTGAGCAAACATACACACAGGAGACAATGTAGAGAAGTAGCTTCCATCAGTTTCTCTCAGAAAGGTTAAATATTAGTGAGATTGTCATCCTGTCCCTAACTTTAAACTTTTAGTTTCTATGTCGTGTCAGATGTTACAATTTATATAAGGGACACATGATTTTAGGTGAAATAAAATCTATCTACCAAGAAACCTCGAAGTCTGTAGCTACTCTCTGCAGAAGGCTCTCTTCTCCATGGCAATACCCTTCAGCACATGTCCAGGACTGGATAAGTTCAAACAGAATATTTCTAATACAGTAGTGGTTCTTCCGTATACTATTTCAAAATTCTCCCCAAATACATAAGTATTCCTGGTACCATGCATTACGCAGCAGTTTGGGGTCAACTGACGTCATGGCTACTAATTTAATCATTAATCATTGTGCCTCACAGTCCTGCCATCTACACATGGTGATGGACATGGTGGTAAGGGCTCCAGGTGAAGAGCTTGTAGCAGAAGGCCTCCAAATCAGAAGAGACTGGGATGGGAGGTTGGGCTGGGAGGATGAAAGGATTTTAGAATAATACTGCTTAAGAGTGTATACTTGAAGATGGCCTACTATACCTTGTCTAGCCTCAATCCTAACTGCATGTTCATGCAAAATACACTTCTACTTTAGAGGAGGCAGAACAGTCTGTTAGGAAAGCATATTCTTGGGGTAAATCTGAAGGCATTTCTCTTCAAAGTGCTGTTTACTTGGTAAGTCTCTTAGGGACATCACTCCACGCAATTTCCACTTCCTTGTCATTGGGACAGGTGTTTGTGAACTCATCCCTACTGTAGGCATTAGACAGGTATCTCCAGACACCAGTCATGTCTTTTGAAATATCAAAGTTACAATATTTTTTGGCCACTACCTTGACAATGTGCAGCTTGTGCAGCAGGTTACAATTCGCTAGTGTCATTTCATTGCCATGCAGAAATTTGCATGTGGAAAACTAGATGTCCTCCATACTGTTTTCATCAATTTCATCAGGAATTGGAGAATTGAGATATTCATCCAGTTTCTAAAGTGTCTTCAAGAGCCCCCTCTCCAGTGCTTCATTATCCTCTGGCCGTGAGTTCTTAATGTAAGCAGAGAATTTTGCAAAGATGTCCTTTCCAGCAGTATTTGATTCTGGGTGTTTTGGTGAAACCTTCAAGTACTTGGAAGGGCATAAGACTTCAAGAAATTCTTCAATCTTATTTACATCCATTTCTACTTCACTGTTGAAAGTTAAAACTTGTGAGTGGATCCCAGGAGCCAAGTTCTGCAGGTCTGCAAGCTTCCTTTTCAGGTCAACAGTTGTGACACTAAATACAGCTCCTTTAGGCCAAAGAATCATGAAGAGCCTCTGGGAAAGGGGGCAGTTTTCTATGCTTTCACCATCAGTGCCAGCCTTGAGGAAGAGCTCCATGAAGGGCTCTTTGTCCTCCTCCTTCATCCCATACAGGGGCATCAACAAGGCCATAGTGGGCTCAGCTGGGCTCCGCGGACAGCGGCCGGGCTGGGGCTCCAGCTTCTAGGGCTGCTCTGGATCCAGGTTCCCGCCACTCTGGGATGCACTGCTCAAGCTCTCCTGCTAGCTGGACAGTCCCAGCGTCAAGCTACCCACTGCCAAGCTACCCTCTGCCTCGGTCCTGCCTCACGCCTGCCGCGCGACTCTGAGGCTTCTACCTCCTTCTTAAAGGATTTAAAATTTTCATTGTAGAGGTCTTTAATTTCTTGAGGTCTTTAGTGTCTTGGTCAGGTTTGTTCTGAAGTTTTTTGTTTGTTTATTTTTAGGGTATTGTGAATGGGAATGTGTCCCTGTATTCCTTCTCCATTTACTTGTTGCTGTCATAAAGAAAGGCTTCTGATTTTTCTAGGTTAATTTTGTGACCTGCCACTTTAGTGAATCTGTTATTCATTGCTAGGAGTTTTCTGGTGGAATTTTTCGCATCCCTTACATATACAAGCATGTGATATCCAAAAAGGGATATTTTGACCTCCTCTGTTCCAATTAGTACTCTTTGATATCCTTTTCTTGTATTATTTCTCTAGCAAGATTTCCAGCACTATATTGAGAAGTAGTGGAGAAAGGAGGCAGACTTGCCAGGTTCCTGACTTTAAGGGGCATGATTCTAGTTTTTCTCCATTTAGAATGATGTTGGGTGTGGGTTTGTTGTAATATGGCTTTAATTACAATGAGGCATGTTCTCTCTATTCCAATTCCCTCTTGGACTTTAAACATGAATCCATTTTAGGTTTTATCAAAGGAGTTTTCCATATCGATTGAAATGACCACATGTTTTTTGTCTTTCCATCCATTTATGTGATTTATGAAATTTATTGATTTGCATATATTGAACCATCCCTGCATCTCTTCTGTAAATATGATTTGGTCATGGTGTATGATCTTTTTGTTCTGTGTCTGTATGTGGTTTGCAAGTATTTAGTTGAGAATTTTTGCATCCATATTCATTAAAGAAATGGGTCTATAATTTTCCTTTTTGGTTGTATCTTTGACTGGTTTTAGTATTAGAGAGATGCTGGCTTCATAGAAGGAATTTAGGATATTTCCCCGTTTCTATCCTTTTGAATAATTTGAGTAATAGTGATTGTAGGTCCTCTTTAAATTCCTTATAGAACTGCTGTAAACCCATATGGGCCTGTTTTGTTGTTGTCGTTTTTATTGGGAGGTTTTGTATTACTGTTTCAATTTCTTCACTTGTTATTGGTCTGTTTAAGCTGTCAATCTCTTCTTGGTTACCTTTGGTGTTTTCCCTGATTTCAGATTTTCAGCCAGTTCTCTCAGGTTTTCACATTCAATAGAGTATATGTTTTAAAAGTATTCTTATATAATTGCCTGGATCTTTTCATTATCTGTTGTGATGTTGCCCTTTTCATCTCTACTTTGGTTAGTTTGGAGTTGCTCTTTCTTTCTTTTAGCTAAATGGATTTGAGATCTATCTATATTGTTTATTCTTTGAAAGAACCAGCTCTTGGATTCATTGATTCTTTGTATTGTTTACCCTGTATCTGTTTCGTTGACCTCCCCTCTGATTTTTGTTATTTATTCTTGCATGTCCAATTCGGGATTCATTTGTTGTTGTCCCTCAAGTGTTTTTAGTTGCAATGTTATGTGCTCTTTCTGTTTTTGTTGTTGTTGTTTGTTTGTTGTTTGATTGGTTTATGTAGGCACTTAGGGCTATAAATTTCTCTCTTCTGACTGATTTTAGAGTGTCCCATAGGTTGTTATTGTGTATTGTATTTTTCTTTTCATTTAATTCCAGGAATATTTTTATTTATTTCTGTATTCCTCCATTGACCCATTTATCATTTAGAAGTGTGTTGTTTAGTATCTACGAGTACTTATAGATAATAAGGCTTCTTCTGGTGTGGATATTAAGCTTTATTCTATTGTAGTCTGATAGAATGCATGTGATTATTTCAAATTTTTGTATTTGTTTATATTTGTTCTGTTTCCCAGTATGTAGTTGATTTTGAGAACATTCCATGGGGTGAAGAAGAGAAAGTATATTCTTTGGTGTTTGGGTGGAATATTAAGTAAATGTGTATTTGTTCCATTTGGTTTATCAAATTGTTCAGTTCAGGTGTCTCTGTGTTTATTCATTGTCCAGTTGATAGGTTTAATGTGCACAACTGGGTAGTCAAGTCCCCAACTATGAGTGTGTTAGGATTAATTTGTGCCTTAAAGTCCTGTAGTATTGTGTTTGGTGCGTGTATATTCATGAATGTGAAGTCTTCGTGGTTAATTTTGATTTGCGAAGAATGAAGTGACTCTTTTCCTCTCTTCTGATCAGTTTTAAATTGAAGTCTACTTTGTCCGATAGTAAATAACAACTCCATTCTCCCAGTCTGTGTCTCTTGATTGAGGAGTTCAGAACGTTAATTTTTATTTTTTTTTTAAATTTTTTTTTTATTATTATTTATTTATTTTTGTATGTGTATGAATGTACTGTCTGCATGCAGGTCTGTGCACCCATGTCGTGCAATGCCGCGGAGGTCAGAAGAGGGTCTCGGATTCCCCTGGAACTGGAGTTCTCCTGGAATTGGAGTTACAGACGGTTCTTAGCCGCCATGTGGGTGCTGGGGAATCGAAGCCCGGTCCTCTGCAAAGCGTCGGTGCTCTTTAGCCGCTAGGCTATCTCTTCCAGCCCAGAACGTTAATTTTTAAAGATATTATTAGAGATGTATATATGCTTACTTAATTTAGTTTTGTTTTGCATTTTTGGTCTAATGTTTGTATCCTGGATCACTGTTGTCCACATTTTGTTTTACGTTAAATCTTGTAGAGCAATAACATTTGGGATTGCACATACAAATATCTCTATTTTTCTCTGTTGTACAGTATCACCTTGTGCATTCCTTTAAGATGATTTAACATGAAAATTGAGTTTGCTTTCCAAGTATAATCATATATATCACCCAAAACAACATGGGTGAATTTGATGAAATCTGAGCCTTGATTCCACCCTATAGTTATGTATGGTGCAGCGTGTCTTCTGGAGACTCATGGGTTGAAGAGGGGGGGGGTATACAGATATGACATGAGACCTTTTCGTCAAAGGCCTTGCAATTCAAATCTTAAATCTAACTATGGGAAAAGTTTGTGGGTTCCAACAGGACAAAATGTCACCAACTTAATGGCTTGAGAAAGAAAAGATACAGCTTTGCATTGAGTGAATGTACCAGAAAGTTCCAACTGAAAGGTGACCCGTCTGAACATTGAAAGGAAGAAAGCCTCAGATTGCCATAAACATCAAACCCCTCTGTGGATCCTACATTAACAACTATTTATAATGAGTCCTATATGAACTTACCTTCTATGTACCGCAAGGTTTTGATATGAGAGACTTTCTTGCCTCCCCCCCGATAGAACAAGGAGAAATAAACGATGATGAGGTCGTTCTCCAACTGTAAATTGGAGACAACTATTATAGAGGTAATCTCTTATAAAACTGGTAAAACTGCCTTCTTTAATTGACTAATAGACATAAGAACTGTGAAAAGGATTATTCTCTGTTCATAATCAAATATAATACTAAAGTCCTTAAGCTATGCACTTAAGCAATATATATAATAAGGAGCTCTGACATCAGCAATGGATTATTCTACCAGGGAGATGTGGCCAGGGGATCCAAACCCCCCAAAAGGTAAGGCTCCTTGCCTCTAACTGGATACCTGCAAGAAGAGAGGTGATAAGAGCCCTGCTTGCCGAAGACCTGACATTAACATGGGAAAGATGTATTGAGACCACATGCAAGTGTACAGATTGCCTCTGGATAAAGTGTTACCAAAGGCCACTAAACATAAAGCAAATAAGGTCTCCTTGAGTCAAGCAAACTCCCATCTCAGCACCAGCTACACATCACCTGCCTGGAAATACTGTGCAGCAGAGGCAGCCATATGCCTGTATATCCAAATCTAATTGGCTATTGGCTTTCTTCTTGGAGGAATAACCCATGCTGATGCCACAAGCTTACATCTCTACAGGTTAGGAGATGGTTATAAGCCCACAGTAAGACCCTGTCATATTTAACAGGAAAAAATGTATTCATGGATTAACTACCATAACATACGTGTCTATACCAAAAGTAACCTACTACTATTTATGCTGTTTAAATACCTATATTACTAATTGCTTGTGGTTATAGTAGGATCGAAAGGTTATTCCTGGAAAACTGTCAGCCCATGAAAGGAAACAGCCAGAATTGACCAGAGTCCAAGACAACAGCTCCAGAGGAGTGGACTGTTTTGCTTCTCAATCCACCTTGTGCCCCATTTCTAAGCCTAGGGAACAATCTGATGGAAGAAGGGTGTGGTAGAATGTAAGGGCTGAGATCGGGTGAACGGTGAAAACTACAGCAATGTAGTCTGGACACTCATTTGATGAACTTGATTGAACATACAACCCTCACCCCCCGCTGGAAGTGCGTGGGGTTTTGGGCACAACAGCTGCAAAATGGTTTACATTAAGGATGCTTGTACTTATGGATTATCACTATACCTAAAAAATGGAAAAAAAAAAAACTTGAGAGAAAGATGCAGGACAGTTATGGAAGAGAGCTGATCTGGGATGTGGTTGGGGTGGGGGGAATGGAAAAGGAAATATGCCTGAACTAATTGGAAATGAGTATTGAAATGCAGAAAGCATCAATAAAACTGTTAAAAAATAAAAAAAAATAAATTCATTGTTAATCTTAAAAAAAAAAAAAACAGAAAGAGTACAAACAAATAAGTCACCATTGTAATTCAACACACTAGAAAGACACCAACAAATGATCCCAAACCAAACAAACAAAATACTTAACAAAAATCACAGAGTAATGAAATAGAAACAACAATAACAAAAAAAGCAAACCATGAAATGCCAAGATCTGCTCTTTGAAAGGATTTTAAAAAAAAAAAAAAAAAAAAAAAACAAAAAAAAAGAGCAATCAAATCAAAAAAAAAATATTGAAGAAAGGGGAAACATCACAACAGCCAACAAAGAGATGCAGAACATTATACAGAATACTTTAAAAACCTATACTCTATCAAAGGAAATGGGTGTATACCTAAAATCATGGGATCACCAAAGTTTAAGCAAAATGAGATCAATAGCTTAAACATATCCATAACATGTAAGAAAATCAAAACAGTAATACAAAACCTCCCAACTAACAAAAGCCCAGGCCCAGTTGGATTTATACAGAATTCTAACGGACAATTAGATATACCTACAACCAATATTACTTAATTTATTCCAAGGATATAAACAGAGGGAAAACTTTCAAATTGCTTCTGGAGTCAGCAATTATCCATACCAAAACCAGGGCAATGAATACAAAACCAAAAAAAAAAAAAAAAAAAAAACTGAAGATCCATATCTATATTGAACACAGATACAAAAATTCTCAACACAATACTTGCAAACCAAATACAGGCACACATCAAAAATGTCATCCACCATGATCAATTCTGATTGATCCCAGATATGTAGAGATATTTCAACATATGTAAATCAATGGATGTCATAAATCATATAAATGGACTTAAAGACAATAAAATATATGGCCATCACAATTGCTGCAGAAAAGGCCTTTGATAAAATTCAACATGCCTTTATGTTTAAAGTCTCAGAGGTAACTGGATTGGAGGGAGCATATCTTAACTGAATCAAAGTGTACGAAACAAACACATTTTAAACAACATCATTCTACATGGAGAAAAATTAGAAGCATAACCCTTAAAATCAGGAGCACGACAAGTTTGCCCAGTATCTCCACTCATTTTTAATATAAGGCAGAGTACCAAAAATGGGCACAAAATACATGGCCTGTGAATGACTCATGCCTAGGTGACACATCTACAATGCAAGCTCTAAACACAAGATGAAGCATCACAGAACAAGGACCAACGAAGGCCTTAAGGAAGCTCATCCATGCAACAGGAGACCAGGAAATCAAAAGGGCCTCAAGGTCCAAACCATTAATATTAGGATTCTACAGAGTGTGGATCCATGGACAGACTGCTTATAGTTGGCTTCACCCACCAGGACTCAGGGAATATTGCAGAAGAAGGGGTAGAAAGACTGTAAGATGGGAGGTGGGATGGTGGGGTGGGTGGGTGATTCAAAACAAAATGTAAACAAACCCTAGAAGTTCCTGGGAGCCTGTTCATGTGAACTTACAGCATTGGTATCAGCAGGCTCAAGATCCATGGAAACTCAGCCAGACAAATCCCAGCACATAACTAGGAGAATTGATAGCACAGCCCAACGTTGGGTTAAGAAATATTGGTAGCAGATGGCAGTTGGGTGAGGATAAACTGGCCAGCTTTAGCAAAGAGTCTCCTCATAGGCTGAATAGAACTCAGGGGATGAGCTGACACCAAAGAGTGAGCCATGAGTATAATTTGGCTTATTGGATCCTAGCACAAATGAGAGAACGTGTGAAATCAGTTAGGGTAGGGGGAGAGCTGCAGGATGGTGCTGTTTGGAGATATGCAAATAGTTATCTTTAAGGAAGAAATTGAAACTAGTTGCATTATTATTGTTATCCTCAGACTAGGGTTAGGGTAGGTTTCCAGTGGAGATCCACAGGAAAATGCACAAAGCTCAGCTGAAGATGCAGCCATTTCATCACCCGTCAGTGGTTACAATTCCATTAACACTGAGAAAAAAGCAAAGGACATTCATGTCATGGTACTGGGGCACAGCCCCAGCCTGGAGACATCCTGATCTAGATGTAGTGGCACACACTCCTTATATTAGGATTCTGTGAGTAGACAGTGTCAACTGGCAGGAGCTGTTGGAAGAGACCAATGCAAGAACGAGATTGGGGTAGACTGGAAAAGTAAAGGCATAAAGCAAGCTAATACACTCTCCTAGGGATATATGTTTATAAAAAAGAGTGCTTGTAAATCACATTTCACAGAAATGTGTTTGGGCATAGGTAAATTGTTTTCTGTGAGGACCAGATGGAAACTTGTGGCGTTATTGTTATGATCCACTGACAGGGAGAGATTTGGTGATAATTTGACATCCTCAGGGGAAAGCACAAGGCTCAGCTGAAAATGGGGGCCATTTGATCACCCATCAGTCCTTACAACAGCACTACTAAGGAGAAACCAGCAGAGGGCATTCATCTCATGGTACTTGGGCACAGCCCCAGCCTGGGACAATCTAATCAATGTGCACTGGTGCACACTACTAATAAGCTCCTCCATCTCGGTTTTGGATTGGTCTCTTCCAACATCCCCTCCAGCTGACTTTCTTCTCTGTCCTGCATTGGTCTCTTCCAACAGTTTGGGCAATCTGACCCCTCATCTTGGTCTTACATTGGTCTCTTCCTGCAGCTCCTCCTAAGTAACAAGTGAGTATAAGAGTCAGCTGTCAAGAGCTGTTGGAAGAGACAGATGCAAGAACGAGATGGGGGTGGACTGTATAAGCGAAAGGCACAAAGCAAGTTAGCACACCCTGCCTGAGATGTACATTCATCTAACAGATTTTCTGATGCAAATAGACTTGATAACACTGAAACTTGGTCTAACTGGAGGAAAGACTTAAGCAATGAAGATAGAAAATTAACACCCACATGCCTTTCAAGAGTGGAGAAAAAGCTGGATAGGGAGGCTCACTCCTTGAACTCCAGCATTAGGGAGGCAGAGGCAGGTAGATTTCCTTGAATTCTAGGCCGGCATGGAAAAAAAAAAATGAGCTATGTTCCTCAACTGGTACAGGAACACCCTGTGGCAAAGTGTACCAATAGACACAGAGGAAATTGTTCTGGACATTTGAACAATTTTGCACACTTCTGAGAACTCTCCCACATTTGCTTTCTGTGAGTTACCAGTGAGAATTATGACCTCAGGAGGTGGTTCCCCTCCAACCACATGAGAAGTTAGTGGCCACAGTTTGTTGTGCATTCCTAGTGGAAGGATGGTGTGATGGTTAATCCTGGGTGTCAACTTGACTGGACTAAAGAACAAATAGAGAAAAAGGATCTTCAGATGGGACTACCTCAACCCAGATGGCCCACCCAAATGTGGGCATTACCTTCTGCCGGTAGGCAGTATTAAAGTTCATGGCAGAGGGAGCTGGTCCCTTTTTCCTGGCAGCTTGCCTCTCTCTCAGTGGTGAGTTTGTCTTGCTGCTGTGATCAACCCTTTGGATCCCAGTGTGTATTGAGACAAGCAGATCTCCTGGAATCCGTCAGGCCCTCAGCACCATACTGGGACTACTGAGACATCCAGCCTTGCGGACTGAGCAGTTCCCTGGATTCTCAGCCTCTCAGGTGTGGTGTGGCTATAGTTGGATTCCTTGAACTCTGTCATGTAAGAAAATCAATAAATTGTATATAGCTATATATTCGTCCTGTTGCTTCTGTTTCTTTAGAGAACCCTGAATAATACAGATTTTGGTACCAGAAGTGGTTCTAGGGAAACAGAATTGAAAGGATGAATTTCCTTAGTGGGCTTGGTAGTTTCTGTAGCCAGCTCTCCAACCCAATGAAGGCTAGAGTCACTGAAGTCTCTCCTGGTGGCAAGAAGAGGAATGCTAATCCTTGGTGCAGACTAGTTGGTGTAATTATGAAGATAGAACCATTGGACTCACATAACTCGCCTCTTGTGAGAAGCAAGGAATTTAACGACTCTATATATAAAACGTCTGAGAAATTGCAGAAAAATAAAGAAAATAATGATGTTGCCTGGTTTCTCCTAGCATCTCTGGATAAAGTGATAGAGGAAAAAAGGAGCTCAGTGATAAAATTGACCAGCTCCGGATTCGAAACAACAGTTTAAAAGTTTCCAAGTGTGCTCTGGAAGAGCATCTTCTCTCTAGCAGCCAGAGCTAAAGAGGCAGAACATCAGGCTGGAGCCCTTATTATATGTTTGGCTGATTTACAACGCAAATTTAATTCCCAGCCACAAAGAGTGTCAGCAGTCAAAGTGGGAGCACTGGTAGGGAAAGAATGGAACCCTGAAACTTGGGATGGAGATGTGTGGGGAAACTCGATGATGAGGATTTTGAACCCTCGGATTCCGAGGGATTTTCTCTATCTGAGGAATTAATCTCCCCATCCTAAGAAGAGAATCCACACCCTGTAGATCCCCCCTCCCCACCCTTGCCTGAGGAAACTAATCTCCCCCTCCCAGTGGGAGCTAATGCCCCTCAGGACCCAACAATTGTTGCCTCTACACCTATAACCAGAGTCAAGGCTAAGCAAGCCCCTAAAGGTGAGATAGAAAGTGTGGTCCACGAGGAGGTACACTACACCACTAAAGAAATTAATGAGTTTGCCAATTGATTCCAGCAGAAGCCTAAGGAATATCTGTGGGAATGGATTTTAAGGGTGTGGGATAATGGTGGAAGGAATATAAAATTAGATCATACTGAGTTTATTGATATGAGCCCACTGAGTAGAGATTGTAGGTTTAACATGGAAGCTCCAGCAGTTAAAAAAAGGTGTTAAAAGTTTATTTGAATGGATTTATTAAAACACGGCCTACTAACAGCGAGTTAGAGATGCCTGATATTCCTTGGCTTAGTATTGATGAAGGGATTGTGAGGGTCAGGCAGATGGGCATGCTCGAGTGGATTCGAAGTGTAAAACCACATTCTCCACAATATGAGGACCCAGAGGACATGCCTTTCACTGAATTTATAAGATGGAAAGTACTGAGAGAGACACCAGAACATTTGAAGAGCTTTGTTTTTGCTCTATTTCTTATGCCAGATCTTACAGTTAGAGAAGTTGTTGCTCGCTTGCATAAATTAAATGTACATGTAATAGTTTTAACAGGACTGCAGGGCAGGTGTCAGGTGGCAGCACTGAATTGCCAAAGGGCAGATGAGTGTAGTTATCATAGTTATCATAATGGGTGGCAAAGGCAAAACAATGGCTATAATGGCATGACCCGAAATGATCTTTGGAACTAGCTAGTTAATCATGGTGTTCCCAGGAACAAAATACGTAAGAAGCCTACTAAGTTTTTATTTGATCTTTATAGGCAGAAAAGCTCTAGAACAAATGACAGAAATTCAACATTGGATTTCAGCAGTAGCAAATCCCATCTAGTTAACCAGTTTCCAGACGTGAGACAGTTCACAGACCCAGAACCCCCTGAATGAAGGGGTGTCAGGATTCTGATGAGGAAGGACCTTGTCACAATACCAAAGAGTTATGCTGTTTGCCTTTCTCCTGTCTTTCCCCAGAGGGACCTGAGGCCTTTTACTAGGGTAACTGTACACTGGGGAAAAGGAAATAATCAAACTTTTCAAGTCCTATTGGATACTGCTTCTGAGTTGACACTGATCCCAGGAGACCCTAAAAAGCAATGTGGCCCTCCGGTTAAAGTTGGGGCCTATGGAGGTCAGGTGATAAACGGAGTTTCAGTGGAAGTCTGACTCACAGTGGGCCCAGTGGGTCCCAGAACTCATCCTGTGGTTATTTCTCCAGTCCCAGATTGTATAAATGGGATAGATATAATTAGAAATTGGCAGAATCACCACATTGGTTCCCTGACCTGTGGAGTGAGAGCTATTATGGTTGGAAACACCAAATGGAAACCATTGGTGTTGCCTCTATGAGGGAAAATAGTGAACCAAAAACAGTATCATATCCCTGGAGGGATTGCAGAAATTAGTGCCACCATCAAGGATTTGAAAGATGCAGGGGTGGTGATTCATACCACATCTCCATTTAACTCTCCAATTTGGCCTGTGCAAAAGACAGATGATTCATGGAGAATGACAGTTGACTATCGAAAACTCAACCAAGTAGTGACACCAATTGCAGCCTCTGTTACCAGATGTGGTGTCCTTACTTGAGCAGATTAATATGTCTCCTGGAAACTGGTATGCAGCTATTGATCTGGCCAATGGTTTCTTCTCAATGCCAGTTCATAAGGACCACCAGAAGCAATTTTCTTTCTGCTGGCAAGGCCAACAGTATACCTTTACTGTCTTACCTCAAGGGTATGTTAACTCTCCAGCCTTGTGCCATAACTTAGTTAGAAGGGAAATTGATCACCTGACTCTTCCACAAAATATCACACTGGTCCACTATATTGATGATGTTATGCTGAATGGACCCAGTGAACAGGGGGTAGCAGCTAGTCTAGACTTGTTGGTAAAGCATATGCATATGAGAGGATGGGAAATAAACCCAACTAAAGTTCAAGGGTTGTCTACCTCAGTGAAGTTTCTAGGAGTTCAGTGATGTGGAGCCTGCAGAGACATTCCTTCTTAGGTACAGAATAAGTTGTTATACCTGGCCCCTACCTCCACCAAGAAATAAGCACAACGTTCAGTGGGCCTTTTTGGATTCTGGAGGCAGCACATACCTCATCTGGCTGTGTTATTACAACCCATATATCAGGTGACTCGGAAGGCAGCAAACTTTGAGTGGGGCTTGGAACAGGAAAAGGCTCTTCAACAGGTCCAGGCTGCAATGCAGTCTGCTCTGCCCCTAGGGCCATATGATCCAGCAGACCCAATGGTGCTTGAAGTATCAGTGGCAGATAGAGATGCCATCTGGAGTATGTGGCAGGCTCCCATAGGGGAATAAGGCTCTACCTTCATCTGCAAACAACTATTCTCTTTTTGAGAGACAGCTCTTAGCCTGCTATTGGGCCTTAGTGGAAATTGAACGTTTGAAAATGGGCCACCAAGTCACCATGCGACCTGAGCTGCCCATCATGAACTGGGTGTTATCTGACCCACCAGACTGTAAATTAGGATGTGCGCAGCAACAGTCCATTACCAAATGGAAGTGGTACATACTTGACAGGGCCCGGGCAGGCCCTGAGGGCACAAGCAAGCTACATGAAGAAGTTGCCCAAATGCCTATGGTTCCCACTCCTGTTACAATGTCACCTGTGCTTAAGCATGAACCTATGGCTTCATGGGGTTTGCCCTATGATCATTTGACTGAGGAAGAGAAGACTAGGGCCTGGTTTACTGATGGTTCTGCATGCTATGCAGGCACCACCCAGAGGTGGACAGCTGCAGCATTACAGCCTATTTCTGAAACAACCCTAAAGGACACTGGTGAAGGAAAGTCTTCACAGTGGGCAGAACTTCGGGCAGTGTACATGGTTGTGCATTTTGCCTGGAAGGAGAAATGGCCAGACGTTCGATAATATACTGATTCATGGGCTGTAGCCAATGGTTTGGCTGGATGGTCAGGGACTTGGAAGGAGCATGACTGGAAAATTGGTGAGAAAGACATTTGGGGAAGATATATGTGGATAGAGCTCTCCGAATGGTCAAAGGGTGTGAAGATACTTGTGTCTCATGTAAATGCTCATCAAAAGGTGATCTCAGCAGAAGAAGAGTTTAATAATGAAGTAGATCAGATGACTCATTCTGTGGACAGCCAGGCTCTTTCTCCAGCTATCCCTCTTTTTGCTCAATGGGCCCATGAACAAAGTGGTCATGGTGGCAGAGATGGAGATTATGCACAGGCTCCACAGCATGGACTTCCACTCACCAAGGCTGATCTGGCTACAGCTGCTGCCAAGTGCCAGATTTGCCAACAACAGAGACCAACATTGAGCCCCCGATATGGTGCTATCCCCCAGGGTGACCACCCAGCATCCTGGTGGAAGGTTGACTACATTGGACCACTTCCATCATAGAGGGGACAGCGTTTTGTCCTTACAGTATAGATACTTATTCTGTTTATGGATTTGCCTTCCCTTCCCATAATGCTTCTGCCAAAACTACCATCCAGAGACTTAAAGAATGTCTTATCCACTATCACAGTATTCCTCACAGCATCGCTTCTGACCAAGGAACTCACTTCACAGCCAAAGAAGTGCAACAGTAGGCCCATGGTCATGGTATCCACTGGTCTTATCATGTTCCCCACTACCCAGAAGCAGCTGGCTTGATAGAACAATGGAATGGCCTCTTGAAGACACAGTTACAGTGCCAATTAGTGAGCAATACCCTGGAGAGCTGGGACAAGGTTCTCCAGCAGGCAGTATATGCTTTGAATAAGCGCCCACTATATGGTACTCTTTCTCCTATGGCCAGAATTCATGGGTCCAGGAACCAAGGGGCGGAAGTAGGAGTGATTCCACTCACTATCACCCCTACTGACCCAGTAGGAAAATTTTTGCTTCCTGTACTCAAGACCTTGCATTTTGCTTGTCTAGAAGTTTTGGCTCCAAAGGGGGAAGTGCTTTAGACAGGAGATACAGCAAATGTTCTATTGAACTGGAAGCTAAGACTACCCCCTGGCCACTTTGGGCTTCTACTGCCCTTAAGCCAACAGGCTAAGGAAGGAACATCTGTAGTAGGAGAAGTGCTTGTTCCAGACTTCCAGGGGAAAATTGGACGTTTTTTCCACAATGGGGGCAAAGAAGATTATGTCTGGAAGGTAGGAGATGCTGTATTTTGCCTTCTGGTGCTATCATGTCTTATGATTAAGGTCAATGGCAAACTCCAACAACCCAAACCAGACAGGATAATAAATGGCCCAGACCCTTCAGGGATGAAGGTATGGGTCACTCCTCCAGGGAAAGAGCCAAGACCTGCAGAGGTGCTTGCTGATGGTGGAGGAAAAAAATATATATATATATATATATTATATAATATATATATATAATATATATACATATATTACGCAGATACTTGTGTTCTTCCCTTTTGAACGTGCAACTGAGATAAGTTTTAAATGTTGTCATCTGAAGGAATAAATGTTCTTCAAGGACATTACCTCCTACTCTAAGATATAATGATTTGCTATTGCACATGAGACACTTATAACATGTTAGGTGGAATTATGACCTTGCCATTGTTCGAAATGGACATTTAAGTATAACATAAGGACATGCTATTTATTGGCTGTCAAGTTGACAAGGGGCGGACTTGTGATGGTTAATCCTGGGTGTCAAGTTGACTGGACTAAAGAACAAATAAGTGACAAAGGATCTTCAGATTGGACTACCTCAACCCGGATGGCCCACCTCAAATGTGGGCATTACCTTCTGCCAGCAGGCAGTATTAAATGCCATGGCAGAGGGAGCCGGTCTCTTTTTTCCTGCAGCTTGCCTCTCTTTCACTGGTGAGTTTTTCTTGCTGCTGTGATCAACCCTTCGGATCCCAGCTTGTACTGAGACTGGCAGATCTCCTGGAATCCATCGGGCCTTCAGCATCAGAATGGGACTACTGAGACATACAGCCTTGCGGACTGAGCAGTTCCCTGGATTCTCAGCCTCTCCCATGTGGCATGGCTACTGTTGGACTCCTTGAACTCTGTTGCATGAGCAAATCAATAAATTGTATATAGCTATATATTTGTCCTGTTGCTTCTGTTTCTTTAGAGAACCCTGACTAATACAGATTGACAGTATTGACTCTCTTGGGAATGTGCTATTGATGCTAGTGTAACAGTATGGTTAGCCAAGGAGTGGGGCAGGACAGTGCAGCCATACTGGAACCCTCACTGGTGAAGATTCAGGAGGAGAGGTCCCACTGATCTCTTCACTTGATTGCAATTTGGATTCAAGTGATGGAATTAAGAATCCATTTGACTAAGTTGGAAGTGAAGGCCCACCCTTCCAAAACCAACTTCAACTTGAGGACCAAACCCAATCCTTGGTCTTTAAGGCAAGTAACACTAATCTCCTTAGTTGGCCCTTCCCCATAACCTCTGGACTGTAATGAACAATGAGGAGTTCAGGTCTGTGCACTAGAGTGTCAATGGAGACCACATCATCACAGAGGTAGACCTATTCCAGAGAGAGATTTTTCAGTGCAGTGGGGCAGAGAAGATAATTTGAAACTAGTAGTTGGAAGATATTCATTCTGAAACTCCTCATGTGTGGGTTCAGAATGATCAAAGCAGAGGATTCTCACATTCCTCTTTGGACAAGAAAATAGTGGTAAAGAAGAAAGAACTTTTAATTCTATTTTTAATAAGAATCTCTTAATAAAACATCAAAAATGATGTAGCTCAGTCTTCATTTGATAGGGTATGTTATTTACTCAAAGTTCAAAATATGTACATGACAGTATACACTTTCATTTTAAGCTACATGCTGCACCCTTTTGATATTGGCAGGCAGGGAAAAAGATTCTTGAGATGTCACTTAATATCACATACATGTATATCCTATCCTTAGTTTGTGAAAAAGTCATGGTGTTGGATAAACATTACAGTTTTTCTAAGATTTGTATTTGCTTTCATTTTTATGGCATTTATGTGTTTTGGGTACATGGATGTAAGAACACCACCTGTGTCCTTGGAGCAGGAGGAGGCTAGAAGATGGCATGGACCTCTTGAATGTGGAGTAAAAAGCAGGCATTAGAATCATGTGTTTGCTGGGAATTGAACTCAGCAAATATAATTAAGTCCCTTTAATTACTGAAACATTACTCCTACCCCCCAAAATAACAAGTCTTCATAATACAATCACTGGATTTCACCCTAAACAGACAAGCATGATGTGGTGGGGTCAGTATATGTTGTAACCCAAAATGACCAACCTGTTCATTCCATTTTAGTTTATGTCAACCACAATATGAATTTCCAGAGAGACAATGCAGAGCTGCTGGAGAATATTTCAACAGAAGCTGAAATGAGAAAATCTGCTCAGGTGAGAAAGTCACAATCTCCAATCACAAAAGCTGCTGAGCCAGTGACACACTCCAAGAAAATGAAGCTCTCAGCTCCAAGACATTCCCCAACATTGCATAAGACCAAGACAGAGGAAGAGGACAGGAAGACTCAGCAGGAGACTGTCATCATTGAGGGAACACCAGGCAAACATTCCAATCTGCCTTTTAGACTAGGTGAAGTTAGAGACACCACCACTAGCACCCTCGAGAGCTGTCCCCCTCAGGAGGCACATGTCCCATGTGGGGAGGGCACTTCTCTTGTCACCTTTTTCTGACCCAGGTATTGGTGCAATGCAAGGAGCTGGAGATGTGACCCTTAGCTCCCCAGGGCACCTCCCATATGTTCATATCATGTGTATGCACTTTTGCTATTGTATGCTGAAGGCAGCAAAACCTGTTATTTCTGAAAAGGATTGCCCTCAGAGGAGAGAGAAAATACCGGAGTTAATAGAAGAAGAGGAAGAGGAGGAGAAGGAAGAAGAGGTGTAAGGAGGAGGAGGAGGAGGAGGAGGAGGAGGAAGAGAAAAAGAATGCATCATAAAAAAACAAGTGCATTAGTTGTGCACTGTTGAAGCTGAGAAAAAGTAAAGTCCACAAAATCAAGCGCAAATGATAAATATGAACTTTTTGTGAAAATATCCTTAATGAACATAGGTGCAAAAATTTTCAACAAAATACTTGCCAACTGCATATAGGCACATATCACAAAGGTAATCCACCATGAACAAGTTGGATTGATTCCAGAGATGTAGGAATGTTTCAAAATATGTAAATCGATGAATGCCATAAATCATATAAATGGACTCAAAGACAAAAAACACATGGCCATCTCAATTGATGCACAAAATTCCTTTGATAAAATTCAGCGTACCTTTATGTTTAAAGCCCTAGAGGGAACTGGGCTGGAGGGAACATATTAAAACTTAATATATATATATATATATATATNTATATATATATATATATATATATATATATATAGCAAACCCCTTCTAAACAATATCATTCCACTTGGAGAAAAATTAGAAGCATTCTCCTTAAAATCTGGAACCAGACAATTTTCCCCAGCCTAGGTGGCACATCTACAATGCAAAAAGTACACACAAGACCAAGCATCATAGCACAAGCACCCAAGAAGGTGTTAACAACCTCTTAATATTCAAGAATCTCCTCCATTCAATAGGAGACCAAGAACTCAAATGTGCCTCAAGGTCCAAACCATGAATATTAGTATTCTACTGAGTGTGCACCTATGGACTGGCTGCTTATAGTCAGCTTCACCCACCCAGGGCTCAGGGAATATTGCAGAAGAGTGGTTGGAAAGAGTGTAAGACCAGAGGGGGCGTGGGGGTGTGTGTGGGTGATTCAAAACCAAATGAAAATGGACCCTAGAAGCTCCTGGGAGCCAGTTCATATGAAACTACAGCATTGGTATCAGCAGGCAAAAGATCCATGGAAACATCTAGACAAAAACCCAGCACATAAGCACTTCAGCGGGATTGACAGCACAGCCTAAAATTGGGTTAGGAATTATTGACAACAGATGGAGGTTGGGTGAGGACAAACTGGGCATCTTTACCGAAGAGACTCCGCACAGGCTGCCAAGAGCTCAGGGGATGAGCTGACAGGAGTGAGCCATGAGAGTAATTTGGCTCAATGGATCCCAGCACAAATGACAGAAGGTGTGAACTCCGTGGGGCAGGGGGTAGGTACTGCAGGAGGAGGCTCTTTAGATATATGCAAAGCGTTATCTTTGAGGCAGAAATTGAAACTAGCTGGATAATTACTGTGATCCACAGACTACGGGTAGAGTCTGTGTCCAGGGGAGATCCACGGGAAAAAGCACAAAGCTCATGTGAAGACGCAGTCATTTCATCACCACAGTACTTGCAATTGCACTAACACTGAGCAACCAGCAGAGGCAATCATGTCATGGTACTTCGGTACAGCCCCAGCCTGTGGACAACCTGATCAGGGTATAAAGAGTGTGTGATCAGGCACACACTCTTTATTAGGATTCTGTGAATAGACAGTGTCAATTGGCAGAAGCTGTTGGAAGAGACCAATGCAAGATGGCGATGAAGGTGGACTGGGAAAGTAAAAGGCAGGAAGAAAGCTAGAACATCCTGCCTGTGAGATACACTTTTTCCCCTTTGGAATGGATTTTATTTAAGAAATAATTAATCCTAGCACTCGGGAAGCAGAGGCAGGCAGGTCTTTGTGAGTTCAAGGCCAGCCTGGTCTACAGAGTGATTTCCAGGTCAGCTGGGGCTACAGGAAGACCCTGTCTCGAAAAGACCAAAAAAAAAATTATAATTTAATATGTCTAAAAGGAAACAATCCTCAATTACATTTTGGGATTGTGGTTACAGAGACAGGAAGGAAGACATATTTAACATGCTATGCCAAAAGGAGTAGGTTGGGGTTAAAGCTGATTCTTTCTTACACAGAAGTGACTTGAGTCCTATGACACAGTGAGGCTAGATGAAAGATGACTTTTATATTCTTAGGTAATGTGAACTCGGGGCTCCACATCTCATTTTCCTCATAAAACATGAGCATAAACACACATACACTCACACTCACAGACACACAAGCATATAGCCTTTCACACATTTTTACACACACATTTGTACAATTGCCATAATCTAAGCCAGTGAATCATTTTGTAGGTCACCCTCCATTGTCACAATGTGAAATACAGTTTTAAAAATTTAAGAGTGCTTGTAAATCCCATTTCACAAAAGTGTGTTTCGGTATATGCAAATTGTTATCTGTGAGGACCAGATGGAAACGAGTGGCATTATTATTGTGATCCACTGACCAGGGAGAGATTTGGTGAAAATTTGAGATCCTCAGGCAAATCACAAGACTCGGCTGAAGATAGGGCCATTTGATCACCCATCAGTCCTAACAACAGCACTACTAAGGAGAAACAAGCAGGGAGCTTTCATCTCATGGTACTTGGGCACAACCCTGCCTGGGACAACCTGAGCAAAGTTTAGTGATGCACTGAATTAGCTCCCCCATCGCGGTTTTGGATTGGTCTTTTCCAACAACTTCCAACTGAATCTCATCTTGGTCCTACACTGGTCTCTTCCAACAGATTCGGCGAGCTGACACCCATCTTGTACTTACATTGGTATCTTCCAACAGCTCTTCTGAGCTAACTGGTGAATATCAGTGTTAGATGGCAGGAGCTTTTGGAAGAAACCAATGCAAGACCGAGATGGGGGTGGAATGAACAAGTGAAAGCTACAAACCAAGCTAGAATACTCTGCCTGTGAGGTACATTCATCTAACAGATTTTCTGATGTAAATAGTCTTGATAATACTGAATTCTGGTCTAACTGGAGGAAAGACCTTAAGCAATGAAGATAGAGAATTAAAATCCATCCCCTTTCAAGACTGGAGAAAAAGAGCTGGGTAGTGTGACTCACACATTCAGCCCCAGCACTAGGGAGGCAGAAGCTGGTAGATTTCCTTGAGTTCCAGGCCAGCTTGAAAAAGAAGAATGAGATATGTTCTCAACTGATACAGGAACACCCTGTGACAAAGTGTATCTACAGACAAAGAAAAAAATTGTTCTGGAAGTTTGTAACTTTTTGTACACTTCTGAGAGCACCCCCACAGTTGCAATGAGCTTCCTCTGTAGAGAGGCTGTGAATCAACAGTGAGAATTATGACCTGAGAAGGTGGTTTCCCCTCTAACCACATGAGAAACTAGTGGCCACAATTTGTTGTGCATCCCTAGTGGAGAGATGGACAGGTTTGAGTTTCTTTAGCATGTGCTCCTGATGGTAGTATGACAGTATTGGTAGTCAGGGAGTGGAGGAGGACAGTGGAGCCAACCTGGACCCACTCATTGGTGAAGAGTCAGGAATAGCACTCTTATTAAACCTTTCGCCTGATCCCAATGTAGATACAAGTGGTGTTGTTAAGAACGCAATTGACCAATTTGTAAGTAAAGGTGCATCGTTTCAAAACCAACATCAACATGAGGACCAAACCCAATTCATGGCTTCTAAGGTAGGTAACACTAACCTCCTTAGTCTTCCCTTTCCCTGTAAGCTCTGGACTGTAGTGAATAAGGAGGAGTTCAAGTCTGTGTACTGGAGCTTCAATGGAGACAGCATTGTCACTGAAGTAGACCTATTCCAGAGAGACATTCTTCAGGGAAATGGGACAGAGAAGATCTTTGAAACAGGTAGGTGGAAGATATTCATTCTGAAACTCCTCATGTATGGGTTCAGAATGATCAGCCCAGCGGATTCTTCATATGTGTCTTTGGACAAGAAAATAGTGGTAAAGTAGAAAGGATTTTTAGTTCCATTTTTTGTAATAATAATCTCTTCATGAACAATATCATAAATGATGTAATTAAGTCTTCATTTGACAGGGCATGCTATTTACTCAAAGTTCAAAATATGTACATGACAATATAAACCTTCATTTTAAGCTACATGCTGCACATTCAAGATATTGGCAGGCATGGAGAAAGACTCTTGAGATGTCAGTTAATGTCACATACATGTATCTGCTATCCTTTATCTGTGGTAGAGTCATGTTATTGGATAAAGCAGTTCAGTGTTTTAAGATTTGCTGTCATTTTTATGTGTGTGTGTGTGTGTGTGTGTGTGTGTGTGTGTGTGTGTTTTGGCTACATGGATGTAAGAGCACCACCTGTGTCCTTGGAGCAGGAGGAGGCTAGAAGAGGGCATGGATCCCTTGAATTTGGAGAAAAAAACAAGTGTCAGAATCCTGTGTTTGCTTGGACTTGAACTCGGGTTCTCAGGAAATATAGTTAAGTCTCTTTAATTGCTGAGATATCACTCCTACGCCCCAAAATAACAAGTCTTGAATAGATTGAAGGCATTTCTCTCCAAAACAGACAATCTTGATGTTGTGGGGTCAGTGTAAGTTGTAACCTAAAATGTCCAACCTATCCATTTCATTTTTTTTTAGATCTGCAGCAATGTTAACTTCCAGAGAGACAATCCACAGCTGCTGGAGAATATTTGATCAAAAGCCAAATATCTGCTCAGGTGAGAATGTCACAATTTCCACTCACAAAACCTGCTGAGCCAGTGACACTCCAAGAAAATGAAGCTCTCGGCTCCAAAGTTTTCCCCAAGATTACATAAGATCAAGACAGAGGAAGAGAACAGGAAGACTCAGCAGGAGACTGTCATCATTGTGTGAACACAAGGCAAACATTCTGATCTGCCTTTTGGACTAGGTGAAGTTAGAGACACCAGCACTAGCACCCTGGCCAACTGTTCCACTCAGAAGCCACATGTCCCCTGTGGGGGGGGCACCTCTCTTGTCACAATTTCTGACCCAGCTACTGGTGCAAGTAAAGAGCTGGGGATGTGCCCCTCAGCTCCCCAAGGCACCACACATATATTCATAACATTTGTATCAACTTTTGCTATTGTATGCTGAAGACAGCAAAAGATGTCTTATCTATAAAAGAATGCCAACAGAAGAGAGAGGAAATACCAGAGTTATTAGAGGAGGAAGAGGAAGAGAAGGAGGAAGAGGAGGAGGGCAAGGACGATGAGGAGGATGAGGAGGACGAGGAGCATGAGGAGGAGAGGAAGCATGAGGGGGACAGGGAGCATGAGAAGGGCCAGGACAAGGAAGAGGAAGAGGAGATGGAGGAGTGGGAGAAGAAGAAGGAGAGGAAGAGGAGGAGAAGGAGGAGGAGCAGGAAGGGAATGAGGAAGCAAGGTAAAAAAACAAGTGCATTCACTGTGCACTATTGAAGTAGAGAAAAATTAAAGTCCACAAAAATCACAGGAAAATGAAAAAAAGGAAAATTTTCTGAAAATAAACCAAATATCCTTTTTCAAATTAAAAACTAACCTCACTGGGGTAAATAAAAGTGTATTTCTTTAATAAAGATAACATTAAAATCAATCATTGAGGGACCACCAGACACATTTTCCACTTAGCCTTTTAGCCTAGGTGAAGGTAGAGACATCACTATTAGCAACCTGGTCATCAGTACCAGTGAGGGGAAACATTTCCCACATTTCGAGGGGGCCTCTATTGTCTTCGTTTCTGACCCAGAATAGATGAAGTTAAGAGACATCACCATTGGCACCCTGGACAACTGTATCCCTCAGGAGTCACATGTCTCATGTGGAGAAGGCACATTTATTTTCATTATTTCTGACCCAGGTTAGGTGAAGTTAGAGACATCACCATTAGCACCCTGGACAACTATCCCCCTCAGGAGACACCTGTTCCGTGTGGGTAAGGCATAGCTATTGTCACCATTTCTGCCTCAGCATAGGTACAGTTACAACCATCATTATCATTAGCATCCAGTATAACTGCTCCCTTCAGGAGGCAAAAGTCTGAATGTGGTGAGGCATACTATTTTCTCCATTTCAGCCATAGTATAGGTGAAGTTAGAGACATCAGTATTAGCACTCTGGACAACTATGACCCTCAGTTAGCACATGTCCCATGTTTGGAGTCCACCTCTATTGTCTGCAATAATGCCCCAGTTAAGGTGAACTTAATCGAGACATTACCAGTAGCACCCTGGACAGGTATCCCTCTCATCAGACACAAGGCACAGGTACAGAAGGCACCTGTATTTTCCAAGTTTCTGCCCCAGGTTTGGTGAAGTTAGAGACATCACCATTATCTACCTGGACAAATGTCTACCTTAGGAGACCTGTATTCCATGTGGGTGGGTAGTGCACTTCTATTTTCCTCTTTTCTGCCTCAGAGGAGGTTAAAATAGATAAATTACTATTAGCAACCTGGACAAGTATCCCCCTCAGGAGGCACATTACCCAGGTGGGTAAGGCACCTCTATTGTCACCATTTCTGCTATAGTGTAGGTGAAGTTAATGACATCACCATTACCACCCTGAACAACTTCCCCTCTCTGGAGACACACATTCCATGTGGGGAGGGCACCTCTATTGTTGCCTGTTCTTCCCCACCTTAGGTGAAGATAGAGACATCACCATTAGCACCCTGCAAAACAGGTGCCCTCAGGAGACATATATCCTATGTGGGGATGGCACCTCTATTGTTCCCATTTCTGCCCAAGGGTAGGTGAATTTAAAGTAATTACTATTACCCCCCTGGACAACTGTCCTTCAACAAACACATTACTCTCCTGGGGAGGCCACCTCTATTGCTGCCATTTCTGGAGGATTGTAGGTGAAGTAGGATACATCACCATTAGCACCCTGGAGAACATTTTCCCTCATGAAACATATGTCCCATGTGGGGAGGTCACCTCTACAATCACAGATTCTGCCCTTGTGTAGGTGAAGTTAGAGACATCACCATTAGCACCCTGGATAATTTTCTCCATCAGGAAACACCGGTCCCATGTGGGGAGGCCACCTCTCTTGTAGCTGCTTCTGCCCCTGCCTAGGTGAAGTCAAAGACAACACCATTAACACCCTGGATATCTGCCCCCTGCCCTGGAGACTCTTGATCCACATTAGGAGGGTACCTCTATTGTTTCCTGGTTTTCCCCATAATACATGAATTTAGAGACATCACCATTAGCCACCTGGCTAACTGTCCTCCTCAAGAGATACATTTCCCACATTAGGAGGGGACCTGTATGGTCCCCGTTTCTGCCCCAATGTAGGTGAAGTTAGAGACATCCCTGCTCGCACCCGGGACAACTGTCCTCCTCAGGAGACACAAGTCCTATGTTGGAAGGGGTCCTCTCTTGCCACCTTTTCTGTCAGTTGCTGGTGCATGGAGCTGGGAATGTGCACTGTGGCTCCCCAGGTTACCTCAAATATATTCATTTCATGTGTATGCACCTTTGCTATACTATGCTGAAAGAAACAACCTCTATCATATCAGAAAAGGATTGCCCTCAACTGACCAAAGAATTGCCAGATTTAGTAAAAGAAGAAGAGGGGGAGAAGGAAGAGTAGGAAGAGGAGAAAGAGGAGGAGAAGGAGGAGGAGGAAGCAGAGGAGGCAAATGAGGAAGAGAAGTAGTAGCAAAAGAAGTAGGAGGAAGAGAAAGGGGAGGAAAAACCATGTTCATAAAAGAAGTGCATTAGTTGTGCACTGTTGAAGTACAAAAAATATCAATGAAATCACAATCCAATGATGAAAATGAACTTTTTCTGAAAATAAACTTTTATTTTTATAAAACAAAAAGTAACATCACTGAGTAAATAAAATATTGAACTTTAATAAAAGAAAAAAGTAAAATCCATCATTGAGGGACCACCAGGCAATTTTTGCACTCTGCCTCTTAGCCTAGGTGAATGTAGAGACATTAAAATTCACACCCTGGTGAAAGATATACCTCAAGAGACAAATGTTCCACATAGAAATGGCAATTCTAGTGTCTTTCTTTCTGCCCTAGAGTAGATGAAGTTAAGAGACATCACCATTGGCACCGTGGACAAATGTCCTACTCAAGAAACAATTGTTTCATGTGGGAAGAACATCTCTATTGTCACCATTCCTGCCCCAATGTAGGTGAAGTAAGAGATATCTCCATTAGCATCCTGAACAATTGTCCCCCCCAGGAGGCACAGGTCCCATGTCATGAGGGCACATGTATTGTAGTCATTTCTGCCCTAGAGTAGGTGAAGTTAGAGACATCACCATATGTACCATGGACAACAGTCCCTCTTGGAAGACACTTGTTCCATGTGAGGATGACACCTTTATTATTGCTTTGTGTTCCCCAGTGAAGTTAGACACATCCCCATTAGCACTCTGTTTAATGTTCCCCCTCAGGCAAAACTTGTCCCTTATAGAAGCGCTCCAATATTGTACACAGGTCTTCCTCGGCATAGGTAAATTTAGACATATAACCAGTAAGCCATGGACAATTGTCTTCATCAGGAGCAACAAGTCCCATTTGGGAAGATCACCCCTAATTGTCACCATTTCTGCCTCAGCATAGGAGAAGGCGAAGATATCACCATTAGTACCCAGGGCAACTATCTTCCTCAGAAGACACATATCCCACACGGGGAGGACACCTCTAAGTTGGCAGCTCATGTTCAGTTTAGGTCAAATTACAGACATCCTCATTAGCATCCTGGGCATCTGTGCCAACTAAGAGACATGTGTCCAAGGTGGAGAGGGCACCTCTATTGTGGCAGTTTCTACCCAGCTTAGGTGAATATACAGACATCCCCATTAACACCCTGGACAACTGTCTCCCTCAAGAGACACATGTCCCACATGGAGAGGACACATCAATATTTGATGTTTCTGCCCCAGGGTAGGTGAAAATACAGACTTCACCATTAGCCCCCTGGACAAATGTTCCCCTAAGGAGACACATGTCCCAGCTGGGGAGGGCAAGTCTATTGTTGCCATTTCTGCCCCAGTGTAGGTTAATTTGTAGAAATCACGATTATCACACTGGAAACCATTAGTTCCCCATCATTTCCCAGGTTAGGCAGACACCTGTATTTTCCCTGGTTCTGTCTCAGTGTACGTAAACTTAGAGACATCTCCATTACTATCCTGAACAAGTGACACACTCAGGAGACACATGTCCCACGTTGTAGGGGAATTTAGATACATCAACATTAGCAACCTGTACGTCTAACTCCCTTGGGAGACACATGAGCCATGAGGGGAGGTCTTGGCAATTGTCTTCATTTCTGCTCCAGTGTGTGCAAAGTTAGATACATCACCATTAGCACCCTGGAAAATTGTCCACCTCAGGAGAAAAATATCCCACCTGGGAGGTCATCTCTATTTTCCCTGTTTCTGCCCCAGGGTAGGTGAAGTTAGAGATATCACCATTAAACACCTGGACTCCTGTCCACTTCACAAGATATATTACCCATGTGAGGAGGGTAACTCTATTGTAAGCCTTATGCCATAGTGTAGTTTAAGTTAGAAACATCACCAATAGCACTCTCGACAACCGTTGCCCTCAGAAGACACATGTCCCATGTGTGGAGGCCTCACTATTGTTGCAGTTTCTGCCCCAGAGTTGGTGAAGTTAGAGGCAACACCATTAGAATCCTGGACAAATGTCTCCCTCAGGAGACACTTGTTCCATGTGGGGAGGGCAACTCTATCATTACCATTTGTGACACAGTATAACTGAAGTTAAAGACATCACTGTTATCATTTTGGAAAACTGTCCCCATCAGGAGACACATGCCCATGTTGGGAGGGCACCTCGACTAATGCAATTTCTGTCCCAGCATAAGTGAAGTTAGAGACTTCAACATTAGCACCCTGGGCAACTGTTGCCCTCAGGAGATACATATCCTATGTGTGGAGGGCACCTCTATTATCAGCATTTCTGCCGCAGCATAGGTGAAGTTAAAATCATCATCATTAACACCCTGGGCAACTGCTTCACTCAGGTGATACATGTCCCATGTACAGAGAACACCTCTATGTCACCATTTCTTCCCCAGCAAAGGTGAAGTTAGGGACATCTCCATTACCAATCTGGACAAATGTCCCCCCATGGAGACATATTTTTCACATTTGGAAGACATCTCTGCTGTAGTCCTTTCAGCACTCAGGACACCTGTCTCCCTCAGGAGACACATATCCTATGTGCAGAGGTCAACTCTATTGTTAGCATTTCTGCCCTAGGGAAGGAGAAGTTAGAGTCATCACCATTAGCACCCGGAAAACTGCACCCATCAAGTGATACATGCACCATGTAGGGAGGGTCACCATTCCCAACCTTGACAAATGTCCCCCATCAGTAGACATATTCCACATGGGGAGGGCACCTCTGTTGTATTGTTTCTGCCCTAGCATAGGTGAAGTTAGAGACATCACCATTAGCACCCTGGTCAACTGTCCCACTCATGAGACATGTGACCCAGGTGGGGAGGATAACTTTATTGTGGCAGGTTCTGCATGGCTTAGGTCAAGTTACAGACATCACCATTATCCCCCTGAATAACTGTCCCCCTGAGGAGACACATGTCCCACGGGGGGAGGCCACGTATGTTGTTGCCAATTGTGCCCCAACCTATGTGACCTTACACAACCCTTATCACCCTGGACTAGTGTGCCACTCAGGAGACCCATTTTTCATATGGGGAGAGCACACCTATTGTCCCACAGAAGGTTAAGTTAGAGACAGCACAATTAACACCCTAGAAAACTGTCCCCCTCAGGAGATACATTTCCCAGGTCAGGAGGGCATCTCTATTGTTACCATTTCTGCCATAGTGTAGGTGAAGTTATATACATCAGCATTACCACCCTGGACTATTGTCACCCTCAGGAGACACATATCATATGTAGGGAGGACAACTCTTTTGCCGCCATTTCTTCCCCAACAAAGGTGAAGTTAGGATCAGCACCATTAGCACCCTGGAAAACTGTTCACCTCCGAAGACACATTACCCTCATGGAGTTGGCACTTCTACTGTCACCTCTTCTTTCATACTGTTGGGGAATTTAGAGACATCACCATTAACACCCTGAATAACTTTCCCCATCAGAAGACACATGTCCCACATGGAGAGTCCATCTCTATTGTCATCATTTCTGTCCCAACAAAGGTTAAGTTAAAGACATCCCCATTGGCACCTTTAATAAGACAGTTTCTGCACCAGTGTAGGTGAAGTTAGGACATGTCCATTAAGCACAGTGAACAACTGTCTCCCTCAGGAGACACATGTCCAATGTGGGGAGGATACCTCTATTGTGGCAATGCTGCTCAGCTTAGGTGAAGTTACAGACATCCTCATTAACACCCTGGAAAACTGTCCCTGTCAAGACACAAATGCCACACTTGGAGAGGGGAACTCTGTTGTATCAGTTTCTGCCCAGCTTAGTTGAAGATACAGACATCCCCATTAGCACCCTGGACAACTGTCCCCCTCAAGATTTTTATTTTATATATTTTTCTTTTTTATTATTTTTATGTGTATGAATGTATTGTCTCCATGTAGGTTGGTGCACCCGTGTCATGCAATGCCTCACAGGTCAGAAGAGGGTGACAGATTCCCCTGGAACTGGAGTTAAAGACGGTTCTTAGCAGCCATGTGGGTGCTGGGAATTGAACCCGCATCCTCTGCAAGAGCAGTTGGTGCTCTTAACCACTGAGCCATCTCTCCAGCCCTGTTGTTGTAAATTAACAGTTTTAAGAGCAAGGAAATTTCACTTCATTTGTTTTATCAGATGATTTTTTGATGAGTTCCCACTAGTAAGCTGTTGACCTTATTTCCTGCACAGCTGCTATTTGATTTACAAAGTTGTTTCCTATGCCTATGTCTTGTAGGTTGCTACCAACATTTTCTTCTATCACCTTCAGAGTTTCAGGTTTCATGTTGAGCTATTTGATTCACTTGGAGTTGATTTTTGTACAGTGTGAGTGGTAGGGTTTTAATTTTGTTCTTCTACATATGGTGAATCCTGAGTTCTAGAATTTGTCCCATTTCTACAAGACACTATCTTTCCCCCACCCAGCAACCATCTTTACGTTGGGTTGGGATTTATTATACAATTACCCATGTCTAGGATGTGATTTTTGTCTGGTTTGAGCTTACATAAGGCTTATATATGCTGTTATCATATCCTTAATTTCATATGAATATCTAAGTAGCTGTGTGGAAAAATATTTTCTTTGTGCTCCTCCAACACGTCTGGCTCTAACAAAATTTCTGCCTCCTTTTCTGCAATGATCTCTGTACCTAGAAAGGCAGAAGTTTGAAATAGTTTTCCAACCAAATATACTAATCCTACTGAAGAGATACTTGCACAGCCATGTTTGTTGCTGATATATTAAAGAATGTGTAAAAAATGGAAACAAATTAATGCCCCTCAACTGTGGAATAGATAATGAAAATATGGTTCATTTACACAATGGAATTCTATTCACTGGAAAATAAAAAAAAATCATGAATTGTGCAGGTATATTGGTTTAACTGAAAACTGTTATGCTAAGGGAAGTAACTCAGACTAAGAAAACAAGTGACTTACCACCCACACGCAGCTAAACACCATCTTTAACTCCAGTTCCAGGGGAATCCGGCACCCTCTTCTGATCTCCACGGCATTGCACGACATGGGTGCACCAACCTATGTGCAGACAATACACTCATACACATGAAAAATAATAAATAAAATATTAAAAATAAATAAATAAATAAAAATTTTAAAAAATCTCATCTTCAAGGACAGGTACCATCTTAAAGTGAAAGGGTAGAAAAATATTCCAAGAAAATGATACTGAGAGTCAAGCAGGAGTTGCTATTGTAGCATCAGACAAAAGTAGACTTCAAACTAAAAATAATCAGAACAATGAAGAGGGTCACTTCATTCTTATTAAAAGAACAATTAACTAAGGAGGTATCATGATCATAAACATAGATGTACCAAGCTCTGTTGCACCAAACTTCATAAACACAATACTACAGAAGATTAAGGCACAAATTAATACTAACACACTAGTAGTAGGGGACTTCAAAACCACACTGTGTCCATTAGACAGGTCAACCAGACAAAGAATAAACAGAGAGATCTCTCAACCTAATAATACACTAAACCAAATGTGCCTAACAGACCTCTACTGAATATTCTATCCAAACACCAATGAACATTACTTTGTATTCAGGACCTCATGGAGCCTTCTCCAAAATAGATCACATAATATGGCAAAGAAGAAACCTCATCAAATACAATAAATAAATAAATAAATAAATAAATAAATAAATAAATAAATGTATTCTATCACACCGCAATGCAATAAAGCTTAATATAAATACCAGAAGAACCCCAATAACTACCTGAACTAAGAGAAATTAAATAGCACACTCCTGAATAATTAATGGGTAAAAGGAGAAATTAAGAAAGAAATAAACATATTCCTTAAATATAACAAAATCTCTGGGACACTTTAAAGGCAGTTATAATCTGGAAAGAACAAAAATAAATGAATTAACTTTGCAGCTCAAGACACTGGAAGGAAGAAAACAAATGAATGCCAAATCCAGGGGACAAGAAGAAGGAACAAAAATCAGTACAGAGATTAATAAAATAGAAACAAAGAAAACAATTCAAAGACTCAGTGTGTCCAAGATCTGGTTCTTTGAAACGATAAACAAAATAGTCAGAACTTTATCACTGTTAACCAAAAGAGCAACTCAAAATCAACAAAGGTACAGATGAAAGGGGAAACATCACAACACCCAACAAAGAGATCCAGAATATTATACAGGAATACTTTAAAGCATATACTCTATTAAATTTGAAAACCTAAAAGAAATGGATGCATAACTAAAGACATTGGGAATCATGAAATGTTAACAGAAAGAGATCAATTGCTTAAACAGACTCATAACATATAAGGAAATTGAAACAGTAGTACAAAACTTCTCAACTAATAAAAAGTCCAGGCCCAGATGGATTTACCCAGAATTCTACCAAACATTTAAAGAGGACTTACAGAATGCACAGAGCTTAGATGGGGGATTTCCCTCCTACCTGAAGCACAGGTAAGAGCTGGGCTCTTCAGCCAGGCAGATTGTTGGATAATCCTAAGCAGCCCAATGGATAATTCTCTCATTGGTTTGATTCAATCATCTCGTGTGGCTGTGGGGGTGGAGTTGTCCTGCTAGCTAGTATAAAAGGTGGGCCTGTTGCCACTGTGAGATTTGACTACACAGAACTTAGATTAGGGATATCCCAGGACCACCTAAAGCACAGGTAGGAGCTGGGCTCTTCAGCCAGATGGATTGTCAGGTTTAATTCAATTGTCTTGTGTAGCTGTAGGGGTGGAGTCGTCCTGCTAGCTGGTATAAAAGGGGGGTCTGTTGCCCGTTTGAGACATGAGTGCACAGAGCTTAGATGGGGGATTTCCCAGGACCACCTGAAGCAGAGTAGGCATAACTGTACCCCGCCCCCCCGCAAATTGGAGTTGCTGAGGGAATGTCCAAGTGGATTCTTAGGAGAACCTTCAGAACAGAAAGGGAAGAGTGAGTTATTCTTTCAATAGAAAGCCTAAAGTTTAGACAAGTCAACACTCCATAAGCATGGAGAAAAAAAAATGAAACAAGAAAACAAACAATGAGAGCATCTGAAGAAGGCAAGCAAAGCAAGCCTTCAAAACAGTGAAGAGGCAATTGGGATTCACATTGGAATACAGGCAAGGAGAAACCCACATGCCAGGGACACAAAGAAGGGACAATATGGGAAAGGTGCAGGATAATTCCACACCGAGCTCTACTAGCACTGTGGGAGATTCCTACAGTGGGATCTCCCTGGGAATGGCCCAGGACACAGATCTTAGAGGAACAATTGAAGACCTATTCAGAAAAATTAAAGAATATAAAGAACAAGTCAGAGAACTAAGGAGAGGGAATGAAAAACTCAAGAAGGACAAAGAGAGAGAATGACAAACTCTGGAAGGAAGTGGAAACACTGAAAAGATCCCATGTTGAAAAAGAAAAGGAAACCAACCAGTGAAGAAAAGAGCTACACCCTCTTCTGTCCTCCATGGCATTGCATGACATGGGTACACAAACCTACATGCAAACAGTATATTCATATAAATAAAATTTTAAAAAATTAAAAAAATAAGCTCCCAAACGAAGTGGAAATACTAAAGAATTCACAAAATGAAATGAAAAAGGAAATCAAACACTCATCCAATCAAGAGGAAAGGAATGGAAAAAGCCTCAGAAGCAGAATGGAGGAAGCAGAACAAAGAATACCAGACCTGGAAGATAACACAGAACAAGTAAAAACCTCAAGTAAAGATTATGAAAATTTTAAAAATACACAAAAGTGGAATAACCAGGAATTGTGGGACACTATGAAAAAAATCAAACCTCTGCATCATAGGAATAGAGGAAGGAGAAAAATCCCAAAAGAATGGTATTGATCAGATCTTCAACATAATAATAGATGAAAATTTCCCCAAACTAAAAAAGACAAACCAACACAAATACGAGAAGCATATAAAACTCCCAACAGACAAGATCAGATAAAAACTCTCCACACCATATCGTATTTAAAACAAAAGCCATCCAAAACAAATACAAAATTCGGAAAGCCACAAGAGAAAAACAAGTTACATATAAGGGGAAACCTATCAATATTACAACTGACTTCTTCTCAGTGCAAACTATTAAAGCAAGAAGAATGAGGAGCAAAGCATTCCCAATATTAAATGGATGATAGATGTCAACCCAGGCTTCTATACCCAGCAAAAATATCAATTAGAGCTGAAGGAGAGAGAAAAATCTTCTATGACATAAACAAGATGAAAGAATACATGTCCGGAAAACCAACCCTTCAGAGAATACTTGAAATGAAGCATTGCAAAGGATAGAAGAAAGGAGCAACTATCCCCAGGCACCTAGAAGGAGAAATTAATAAAAGCATAACTGCAGAAGTAGAAATCTAGACCAAAAACGCAAATGGATAATAAGGTGAAAGGAAGCAACACACATCTTTCAGTTATACCTTAAATGTTAATGGACTAAAATCTCCAATCAAAATGCATACAATGGGAGATTGGATTAGGAAACAGAACTCATCTATCTGCTGTGTACAAGAAACACATCTCAGCCTCAAGGATATGCACCATCTTAAAGTGAAAGGATGGGAAAAAATATTCCAAGCAAATGCTACCAGAAAGAAAGCTGGTGTTGCTATTTTAATATCAGCCAAAATAGACTTCAAAATAAAAAAAAATCAGAAGGGAAAAAGAAGGGCATTTCATCTTTATCAAAGGAAAAATTGACCGTGAAGATTTCACAATCATGAATATATATGCACCAAGCTCTGGTGCAGCAAATATTATAAAGACAATTCTCCAGGACCTCGAGGCACAGATTAACCCCGCTAAACTCATAGTAGGGTACTTCAATACCCCACTGAGGCTTTTGGACAGATCAACCGGACAAAGAATAAACACAGAGACATCTGAACTGAATGACATGATACATCACATGGACCTCACAGACATCTACCAATTATTCCACCCTAATACCAGAGAATACATTTTTTACTCAGCACCCCATGGAACATTCTCCAAAATCGACCATGTACTGGGACACAGAAAAAAAACCTCCAGAAATACAAAAAGATTGAAAATAATTACAGGCATTCTATCAGACCATAGTGCAAGAAAGCTCAATATCACACCAGGATAAGCCCTACTATCTATAAGAACACATGGAGACTAAACAACACACTCCTGAATGTCTAGATCCCCATGTCAGCCTGTAGGAATATCTTGATTATGTTGCTTGAGGTGAAAATATATGCCCACTGTGTGTGGCACCATTCTCTATGCTGAGATCCTCAACTGCATAAAGTGATGAAAGTGTGCTGAGTGTCTGTATGCAAGCATTAATTTCTTACTCTCTTTCTTGTCTGTGGATAATATGTGATCGGTTATTTCAATTTACTACCATCCTACAATGATGGACTTTAACTTCAAATCGTAAAGCCAAATGAACTCTGACTCTTTAAAACTTCATCAAGATCCAGGAATTTAAGGGATGGAGCATTTCTGTTGGTATACTGGTCAGGAGGGTTCTGCCCTTAGATGAATGGATTAATTATATTATGACAATAAAGAGCTCAGTGGGATTTATCTCTTCTGATCCTTGAAACATTTTCTTTTTTATTGTTATTAAACTTTTTCCATAGGTCATACATAATTTCTCAATCAAATCTAGAGTCATTTTCCTTTCCATGCACCCCACCCAACCTGAATCCCTGCAATCTGCTGTACAAGCCCTGAATCTTTTTCTGAGACTTTCCAGAGTTTTTTTTCAGTTCTCTTTGTTGTTGTTCTCTCCAACTTGTATTGCTAACAGCTATATATAATATATATATATAGTATAATAACTAGTATATAGTATCTATTATTATATATATTAGTTTTATATATACATATATACATAAATATATACATACATACATACACCACACACACATATCAACTGAATTGGAGGCAAATTTTTTTCAAAAAATGTATGTCTTTCCTAAGGAAATGCTCAAAGTTTCCTCCTTGCAATGCCAAACAAACCATCAATCCTGCACTTGCTTCCACATTGGGTCTTTCCCTCCCATGTACCTCAAATGAGCCATTCTTTTCTTTTTTTTTGTTGCATGTTATTAAGCATTGCATCCTGTCTTGATCCCCCTGCACTGGCCTCATGATACAGCCCAGAAGGTCCAACAATGGCATGTCATATTCTGATGAGGCTAACATCCCCTCAGCTGTTTAGGACCATCAAGCTGGTATCTAGTAGTCCCCATATGTCATTGAAGGTTTTGGAGGTATTCTTGGAGAGACATGAGTTCAGTCCATATTGAAGGTTAAAAAGCTGTGTCTCTCTTGAGCCAGGTGTGGCAGTGTGCCTTTAATGCCAGCATTCGGGAGGTAAAGGTAGGTGGACTCTGTGAGTTCAAGGCCAAGCCTGGGTCTACAGAGCGAACTCCAGCGCAGCTGGGTACTAAAAATTGGATGACCACTAACTTCAAAAAATACCAAAAAAAAAAAAAAAAAAGTTATGTCTCGTGTCTTTGAGGAGCGCCTAAATCGGTGGCAGCCACAGAGACGATGCACTTGCCACTCTTTTTTCTTTTTGTCTTTTTACTAAGATCTCAAGTTCTGTGTCTGTAGAACAGTTTCTCTAGTCTTACTAATTATTTATATCTGGTTGTACTTTCTTTTTGGATGCTTAAGGCCACAAAGTTTGCCCAGATTAACCAAGGATTTTGTTTTCTCAATCTCAGTTGAGGATCTTGTCCTCAGGGGTCTCTCAGGGATTTTTTGGGGGGTAAGAGAGGAGGAGTACCTTGCTCTTTTCAGCTTTTCATTTACCAGTTCCATCCACTCGAGGATAAAATCAGGTCTTGCTAGACCAGCTTCCTTTTCTGAAGCATGAACAGACTTTCCTCTTTATAGACTGGACACTGGCTGAAGTCCCATTAGTGAATCTCCAAGACCTCCCTGAACAGGAAGACTGGTGACCAACATTTGCAGGACATTTCAAGAGATGCCCCAATGCATAATCCCTTAAGACTTAGTTGAACTCTGAGGGCAAGGAAAAAATTTATCCCTTAGGTCCCAGGGCCAAATTGGTATGGGCGCTAAGATGGTCATTAAGAACCCAGAAAGGCTAAGATGCACCACCCTATTACATTGAGCTTATATTAAAATTTATCATTTGGAATCAAACTGTAGCTATTTCCATATCATATTTTTTGATTCGCATCTTTCTATTTAAACCCATATTACTCTAAAAGATGCACACATACCCTCCATCATGAACCAAAAACCCAAGGTCTGAAAATAAATGTTAAGTCAGCTCTAGAACCCGTTTAGGGATTCACAATGCAAGTGCACAGCTGTCTTTAGATCATGAGGAATGTAACATTAGTATGGCTCGGTTTGTCTTACAACTAGTGACTTGGTACTAGCAACCACAGTTGAGGGATACCATTCATCTTTTGATTTTCCTGAGATTGTGTTACTTCACTTAACATAAAATCTTCTAGTCTAGTTCCATCCATTTACCTGCAAATTTCATGATGTCATCTTTCTTTACCACTGCATAGAATTCCATTCTGTAGATGCACCTTAAAACATTTTCTATGTGAGCACACATTACCTCTGCATCTTCTAGTCTACTCTGTTTCAATGCCATTTTGATAGCAGGAACTTACTGTTCAATATACTATAGACATTATCAGATATTCTGTTTTAACAACAGAAACATAATTCAGAGATCTATAAGAAGTTTTGATAAAACTTAATACAACTCTTTCAATTTACCCATAAAGCAACTAAAATCTTCATATTTTAGTTTGTAAGTATGAACCTAGATATCAGTCTTACTTATTCTAATACATTTTCCTTATAACTCAAGACAAATTTAGTTTTTTTGTTTAGTCGAGAACACTAATAAAACAAGGATTGAGATACTTACTTGAGGAATACAGTAAACCAGCAATGTAGATATTAGTTGAATTATTAATATAGTGGAGTTCTTTGCAGTGGTAAAGTAAGATGACCTCGTGAAATTTGCAGGTAAATGGATGGAACTTCAGGTCTTCTGCATGCAATTGAAATATTTTCCTACAAAATATTAAAAAAGTTTGACTGTGTCTCTTCCTTTCATTAGGCTTGGTAAACTTTCAATTTGTCTGGTAACATATTTCTTTATCTTCAAAAAGTTAGTAATGCATACTGTCTCCAATTTGAGCTATATTAATTCTGCATTAATTATGTCCTACTCCACACATTATGGGTAATAATTTGTATGTTTATGTAGGAAATAGTTTTCTTGGAGGACTAATATGCTTATTATTTTGGTCAAAATCTCTCCAAATGTAAATGATCTCTTGCTGAAGGTAAATAATTTCCGGGACATTTAAACAACACATAAAACAAGTCTAATTCTCTCAGTCCCTAAATGCCATCCAAGTGGTAAAAAATGGTGAATGTATTCTGCAAGGAAAATATTTTATTTTTCACTGAACTCTCCTTGCTACTGTGACACTCTGTATTCTGTGCCTTGTTTCTCGGCAGACTGTTTCATTATCCAGCAGTATCATTAATCTTTTTTATTAGCACCTTAAAAATAAACAAACAATGATTTTGTTATGTTTGAAACAAGTAGTGCATTTTAATTTTGTAGGCTTGTATTATTGACTTGAAAAAATCTGCAACAATTCAGATTGAAATATTGCACTCGATTCTTAACAATATGAAAACACTATTCAGATGTGTAGAAATATAATGTCATCTGTTACACATATTAAATGAAGCAAGCTATTTTTGCACCTTCCACATGGAGCTTTGGATTAACTAGGAAAGTTAGTATTAATTACCTCTGGAAAATTAAAACTTGTCATTCAATTTTGTACTCTCCATGAAAGTCTCTATGAAATTGAATCAACACTTCATGAAATGTCATCCTTAACATTATTTTGAAAAGATAACACAAAATTAATACATGTGAAACTGTTAAATAATATACATATCAAAATCAGAAAATAAAAACAAAATGATACCTGCCATGAATTAATAATATGCTTTCCAACATTTGATTTTATTTATTTATTTATTTATTTATTTATTTTTATATGTATGAAGTACTGTCTGCATGTAGGTTTGTGCACCCATGTCATGCAATGCAGCAGAGATCAGAGGCGGGAGTCAGATTCCCCTGGAACTGGAGTTAAAGAAGGTTCTCAGCTGCCATGTGGGTGCTGGGGACCTAACCCGGCGCTCTTAACCACTAGGCCATCTCTCCAGTCCTCCAACATTTTAATGCTAGGTACATCATTTTTCTTTATTTTTAACGTTAGATATTTCTTTTATTTATGTTTACATATATGTATATATGTATGTATGCATATACCTATATCCCATTGTTAGGTTTCACATTATCTTTCTTTACCTCTCAGAAATCAAATCATCCCCTCCCCCTCAGCCCTCTCCAGAAAGAGTGTTGATAAGAAACACTTAGAAGTGTGAAAATCATCCTCCAAACTTTGAACTAATTCAGGATTCAGATAACAATGTTGGAACAAATCAGACCCCCTTGAATCCTGATCTCTGTCCATAAAAGCTCAGTTATAAATACACAGGGAAAAGCAAATATCAATTTTGAAAAACTAAAGCTTTTGTCTCTACAAATAAGACTTTATAGGCTATATTGTATACATGGTGGACTATACAAATTGAATTGAATGTGAGTGGCTGGGGGAGTGGTGAGGATAAGGGAGGTGACCTAAATACCACCAATTTTACTATATGAAAATCGTAAAAATATTGAATGAAAATTTAAAATTTAAGGGTTGTGGGGCTGGAGAGATTACTCACTGGTTAAGAGCATTGACTGGTTTTCCAGAGGACCTAGGTTTTGTTCCCAGGACTCATTTGGCAGCTAAAAACCATCCAAGCTCCAATTATAGTGAATCCTACATCCACTCCAGGCTTCTGTGGGAAGTGCAGGCCTGTCCTGCACTTACATACATGCAAGCATTATACTCATACACATAAATCTATAATAATAAATAAAACAATTACAAAAAAAATTTAAAATTAAAGCTTTTGATGGATTACTAAAAGTTTTTGATAAATATAAATTATTTTACAAGCATTTTTAAATTATCACCTTTCAAATTTAAAAGACAAACTCCAAAGAAAGAGAAAAACTCCTCATTACATAGATTAGAGCCATATCCAAAATGTTGAATATTTTTTCTTTTTTTTTAGAAAGAAAGAAAGAAAGAAAGAGGAAGGAGGGGGAAGGGAGGGGAGAGGAAGGAAGGAAGGAAAGGAAAAGAAAGAAAGAAAGAAAGAAAGAAAGAAAGAAAGAAAGAAAGAAAGAAAGAAAGAAAGAAAGAAAGAGGAAGGAGGGGGGAGGGAGGGGAGAGGAAGGAAGGAAGGAAGGAAAGGAAAAGAAAGAAAGAAAGAAAGAAAGAAAGAAAGAAAGAAAGAAAGAAAGAAAGAAAGAAAGAAAGAAAGAAAGAAAGAAAGAAGAGGGAGAGAGAAAGGTTTTTTTCTTTTTTTTAGAAAGAAAGAAAAAGAAAGAAAGAGGAAGGAGGGGGGAGGGAGGGGAGAGGAAGGAAGGAAGGAAAGGAAAAGAAAGAAAGAAAGAAAGAAAGAGGGAAGAGGGAGAGAGAGAGCAAAATGTTGAAATTTAAAATTAAAAGCAAAAATGAGAAGAAATGATTTAAAATCACAGAAGAGAGAAGGGTTTCCAAATCTATATTGGAAAACGAACCATTAATTTGATGAATTAGCAATAATACATAATGGGCATTAAGGTACAAAAGTTGTGACTAGAAATTATACGCAAAAATAATATTGGTATTTCTTAAATTAATCTCTGGTATATTCTTTAGTTGATTAGATTAAAATTTTCTAATAGAAAGTAGATTACTAATTTCTAATAGAAGTTGAGTTCAATGACTTTAGAGAAGAAGGAATCCTTGGATGGCCAGATGAAGGGAACAGGGGAGAGAGAGGGAGCAAGAGAGAGGGAGAGATAGAGAGAGAGAGAGAGAGAGAGAGAGAGAGAGAGAGAGAGAGAGAGGAGGGAACATTCAAAAACAAACTATAAAATAAAATATACTCAGTTTCAACTTTTTTCTTATTGCTCCATGCTATAAACTGTCCCCTATGCCAATGTGTGCTGATATACACATACAGAATGACAATATGTGAAATTTGAAAAATAAACTTGTTCCATATTTGGCCTCATGGGAAATGAAGAAAAACTAAGGTATAATCCACAAGATCCAAGAAAAATTGAATATACAACTAAATGTTAAAATATGTCTGTATCATGACAAGTATATTGTAATGGATAAAAAAAATATTTCCATACTCATAGAAGTATGTATTAATATAACTGTACAATAATATTTCTAGTGAACAAATTCATATATGCATGTATACACACACAGACGTATACACACACACAAACACACACACACACACACACATTTTAATACCCTTGCGAGGAAAGCAAAATATTGTTCTGCATTGATCTGATTCATTTCCATTACTTCTTCATGAGGCTCTGCATGATATTTTATGACCTAACTACACAGAATTGAATCATCTCCTGTGCTTTACAATTCTACATTAGTGTCAAGGATTTTAATCAATACAACTCTGGAGACTAATTGTTCTTTTGATAAAGCACGTGAATTCAGAATTACATATTATTATCACTGGTATCTCATGCACCTTACAACTTCACTCAGGTTATAGCACTGTTCTGATATAAATATTTCTCATTGTTAACTTTTTTTAAATTTTATTTATTTTTTTTATGTATATGAATGTACTGTCTGCATGTAGGTTTCTGCACCCGTGCCGTGCAATGCCACGGAGGTCAGAAGAGAGTGTCGGATTCCCCTGGAACTGGAGTTAAAGACGGTTTTCAGCCGTCTTGTGAGTGCTGGGGATAGAACCCAGGTCTCTGAAAGAGCAGTCGGCGCTCTTAACCACTAGGCTATCTCTTCAGCTCTCTCACTGTTAACTTTTAAAAAGCATCATGTTACTCTCTATTGTTTTGTGTACAGATTTCCTTAATACCATAGTTTCTGCCCTTATGCATGTTGCTTTCTAAATTAATGAGAAAATCAAGAATTATATGTTTACTATGATTATTAAACTTTTTTCCTTCTTTCCTTTCTTTTTTATTGAATCTTTTAGGTGTTTCATACATACGTTTTCACTCAGTCTTATTTACCATTATACCCACTTCTCCTTTGATACACTCCCACAGCCCCCAAACCCTGCCCTGTTCCCAGGCAGTTCACACCATCTGTCATTTGTGCTAGATAGAGTCTATTCCACCAAATTACTCTCACCATTCAATCCTCAGTGGCAGCTCATGTCCTGAACTCTAGTCACCTTATCCAATGTCCCTTTTCTAGACGAGGCTAGGTTTTCTTCACCAGACCACCATCTGCTGCCAACATATTTGTACATATTTATAATGTGAAACAAGTTTTCTTCTTTTTGGAAATTTGTGAAATAAAATGTCAGTTTGCCATTGAAATTACTAAAGTCCACAGTGCCCTTGAACTAATGACCTTCCCCCTGTGGTTCTCTAAGTACAGAATTGTAAGTCTGTACCAAAGTGTTCAGCCATTGTGATCATTAATTTTTAAGTGTTTATCTTTATTTTATGTGTATAATTGTTTTATCTGCATGTATGTAAGTGAGATTGTATCATGACATGCCCATGAAAGCTAGAAGAGAGCATCTGATCTCCTCCAAATGAAATTATGGACTGTTATTATCCTTATTTTTGGGATTCTGTGAGGTAATCCTTTGAGAGGGCATCCAGTGTTCTTCCCTGCTGAGCCATGTTTCCAGCCCCATTGTAAGATTTTAGTTTATGTACAATTAACATATTCATCACCTTACACTTTTGTCTTCTATTTTTGGTGCACATGCTTGAATTTGTCTCTTACAACTCTTTTCTTATATTTCAGTATAATTTGCTACTTATATTTGTCCCTGTTCTGCCATAAACACCAAATTTATTTCTCCTATAAACAATAACATCAAACCCATAAATCAACGTCTACTCCATCTCATTCTAACTTATATGTAGTAAACATTTGAATATTTTCATTGTCTTTGAAACTCAACTTTCAGATTCCATTTATATGTGAAGGTTATGTTTTCATGCTTTTTAGTTTATTTAACTTGGTTTCCTATTTTTGTTGAAGTTTTGTTCAATTCATACAACATTTTTCAGTCCAATTTAGACTCATTGCCTTGTCCATGACCCTCACCCCACCAGAGTTTGTGTATTTTGCCATGCATGTCTTGCATCTTTTTATTTTTTTAAGTCTTTTTAAAGTTTTTATATGCAGAGGTTTATTGTTTGGGGGTGAGGATTATTATTTCAGTCATTTCTTTGACCCAGTCCTTTTGCTGTTGTTCTTTCCAATTTGTATTGCTCCACACATGTACCAAAATTATTGTCGGGTCAGTGTCTTTGAGTCACGCATGACCGCCTTCCACATGCTGTCCTTCCCTTCTTGGCTCAGCTCCAGGAATTGCCTCCTGCCTGCAGGCCGGCAGTCTGGGCTCTGCTCCCACAAGAAGGGGGGAGGGAAAACCACCAGAGATCATGCGTAGGAAAAATAACCAGACTCGCACACACACAGTGGAGAGTTGGGGAGGATAGGAACTCCGTTTATTTTCTCTCAGTGAGGTCTATATATACAAGACTACATTCTTTTGGGCAAAGAAGTGGGGGGCAGGTGGAAGGGAGGGGTGAGCCAACTTAGTTCTAATCGGGGGGACTGCAGAGCTCTGGTTTGTGCAACAGGTAACTAGAGGTGTGACATTCTGCCCAATGCCATAAGGGAAGGGGCCTGGAACTTTGCAGAGATAGGAAGAGGCAAGAATCATTGTAATATCCTGAATCTTCTGGCTACAGATAACTCTGGAAGCCCACAGAGATATCAGATAACTGGAGATCTCCCGGGACAGGTCTTACAATTTCTCACTTCAAGTCACACACAAAGTTTCATTCCCACAAATTATGATACCATAAAGCAAACTGTATGTTAATTCCAAAAAGCAAACTGTATTCTAATTCCAAAAGTTGTTTAGAAATTCACATTTCCCCCCTTTACTTTTATATTAAACTAAAGAATGCATACATACCCTCCCCTGATATACCACAATTGCAAAGTCTGAAAATAAGTGGTATATTAATTCTAGATCCATTAAGGTAAAGGTATTCACAATAAAATGGCACAGTTGTTTTCTGATTTATATATGTATATATACTATTATATATATATATATTATTGTTATTCAGTTTGTCTTACTAGGTTTTGGTGTACTATCCACAAATGAGGGATACCATTCACGTTATTTTTCTGGACTTTGTTACTTCACTTGCATAATGTCATCTAGCTCCATCCATTTACCTGTAAAGTTCATGTCATTATCTTTACCACTGGATATAACTCCATTGTGTAGATGTTACCACATTTTCTCTATCCACTCATTGCTTGAGGGGGCATTTGGGTGGTTCCAGCTCTTCACTATTGTGAGGAGGCTGCAATAAACATACATGTGCCTGTATCTTTGCAGAGGATGATTCTTGTGGGATATACCAAGGAGTGGTATGACTGAGTCAGGTGGTAACACTCATTGAGTCTTTTTTTAACTTTTTTTATGATTTGCTTGTGCATTTCATACATCATTTCCAATTCAGTTCAGGCATATTTCTCTTTTCCTTCCCCCCACCCCCACCCCATCCCAGATCATGCATCTGCCATAACTGTCCGCATTTTCTCTCAGTTTTTTTTTTCATTTTTTAGCTATAAGTGATAATCCATGAGTACAAGCATCCTTCTATGAAACCAATTTGCAGGCTGTGCCCAAACCCCCAGGCCCCACCATTCATCGGGGGTGAGGGTTGTTATGTCAATCCAGTTGATCAAATGAGGTACAGACTACATTGCTGTAGTTTCACCATTCACCCCAATTGCAGACCTTACATTCTACCATGCCCCCTCTTCCGAGATTGTTCCCTAGACTTAGAAAAGGGGCCACAGGTGGATGAGAAGCAAACAGTCCCACTTCTCTCTGGACTGTTGTCTTGGGATTCTGGTCAATTCTGGCTTTTCCTTCATGGGCTGACAGAAGCAGGGCTCTCTCACACTGTTTTCCATCGTGGTTATCAAGGTTACACTTTCCCCCAACCTCTCACTTGCATTTGGTATCTTTTTTCATGATCCTTAGCCAGTTTTCAAAATGAGAGATGATCCTTTATGTTTTTTAATTTTGCCTTTCCTAATACTTATGTGATGTTGAACACTTTTCCATTTTTATTATTTATCATTAATAAATTTTTCCCTAGGACACACATCATTTCATCAATCGATTCCTATAGTGCTTTCCTTCCATGCTCCCACATCCCACCCAAGTCCTCTTGCACTCGTGCCATGCATGTCTCTGTATCCTCTCCTGAGTCTCTACAGAGTTCGTTTGTTTTCGTACTCTCCAACTTCTCTTGCTACTTATATATATATATATATATATATATATATATATGCATAAATACATACATACACATATCCCTTGAATTGGAGGATTTTTTTTTAATTCTTCCTTAAAAGATGTCATGTTTTCCTTAAGGAAGTGCACGGAGGTTCCTCCTCGGTAATCCCAAATAACCATCAATCCTGCACTTTTGCTCCACATTGTGGTCTTTCCCTCCCATGGTCCCCCAAAATGAAGTCCAGTAAGCACACATCCTATCTTGATCCCCCTGCACTGGTCTCCATGTTACAGCCCAGGTAGTCCAACAATGGCAGTGTGCACTCTGACGAGGCTGACATTCCCTTAGCTGTTTAGTCCACAAGCTGGGTATTTCAGTAGTCCCCATCTGGCATTGAAGGTTTGGAGGATTCTTAGAGAGACATGAGTCCTCAGTCTATATAACGAGGTTAAAAAGTTGGGTCTCATGTCTTTGAGGAGTGCCAAAAGCGATGGCAGATACAGAGTAGATTCACTTGCCAGTGAGAATTGGAGATAGGCCAACCACCAGTATTCTCTCTTTAACTTTTTGTCTTTTTACTAAGATCTCAAGTTCTATGTCTGCAGTGCAGTTTCTCTGGTCTTACTGATTATTTGGATCTGGTCGTACTTTCCTTTTGGATGCTTAAGGACACACAGTTATCCCAGATTAACCAAGGATTTTGTTTTCTCAAGGTCAGTTGGTCCTCAGATGTCTTTCGATTTTTTGTTTGTTTGTTTGTTTTGTTTTGTTTTGGTTTGGTTTTTTTGGTGGAGGGCAGAGAGGGATTGGAGCCCCTTTATCGTTTCAGCTTTTTATTTACCAGTTCCATCCACTTGAGGACAAAATCAGGTCTTGCTAGACCAGGCTTTCTTTTCTGAAGCATGAGCAGATTTTCCTCTCTTTAGATGGGACACTGGCTGAAGTCCCATTGGTGGCTCTCCAAGACCTCCCTGAACAGGAAGACTGGTAACCTACATCAGTCGGAAATTTCAAGAGTTGCTTCCATGCATAATCCCTTAAGACTTGGTTGACCTCTGAGGGCAAGGAACAAAGTTATCCCTTAGGTCCCTCAGACAAATTGGTATGGGCATTAAGTATGGTCGTTAAGCACCCAGAAAGGTTAAGGTCCACCAGTCTATCACACCTATATTAAGATTGCATCCTTTGGAAACAGAATATATGTTATTTCCATAGGATATTTCTTGATTTGCATCTTTCCATTTTAATTCCATATTAGTCTAAAAGATACACATATACCATCCATCATGTACCAAAAACCTAAAGTCTGAAAATAAAAGTTAGGTCAGCTCTAGAAACTGTTTAGGGATCCACATTGCAAGAACATAGTTGTCTTTAGATCATGAGGAATATAACATTAATTTGTCCAATTTCCTTACAACTAGGTACTTGGTACTAGCATCCACAGATAAGGGATACCACTCGTATTTTGTTTTTCTGGGATTGTGTTACTTCACTTAGCATAAAATCTTCTGGGGGCTGGAGAGATGGCCTAGCGGTTAAGAGCGCCGACCACTCTTGCAGAGGACCCGGGTTCGATCCCCAGCACCCACATGGCGGCTGAGAACCGTCTGAAGCTCCAATTCCAGGAGAACTCTGGTTCTGGGGGAATCCGAGACCCTCTTCTGAACTCCGCGGAGTTGCACGACACGGGTGCACAGACTTGCATGCAGACAGTACATTCATACACATACAGAAATAAATAAAATTAATAAAAAAATTTTTAAATCTTCTAGTTCCATCCATTTACATGCCAACTTCATGATGTCATCTTTCTTTACCACTACATAGAACTCCACTGTTTAGATGTACAACATTTTCTCCATCCACTCCTTGGTTGATGGGAATTGGTTTGGTTCCAGCTCTTTGCTATTGTGAAGAGAACTGCAATTAACATGGCTGTACTTGTATCTCTGTAGTAGGAAGAGTCTGATGGATATATTTCCAGAAGTGGTATGGCTGGATCAGGTGGTAGTCTCATCTTGAGTCTTTTAAGGGTTCTCCATACTGATTCACATAGTGGTTGTACAAGTTTGTGTTCCCACCATCAGTGGATGAGTGTTCCCCTTTCCCCACACCATCTCCAGCATTTAGTATCATTTGTTTTCTTGATCCTTGCCAGCTTTATCAGGGTGAAATGATAACTTAAATTGGTTTCAATTTTCATTTCCTTATTAGTGATGTTGAACACTTTTTAAGATGATTCTCAGCCTTCTCTATTTCCTCACTTGTTAAGTCTCTGCTCAGCTCTTTACTCCAACTTTTGAGTGAGTCATTTGTTTTCTTACTTCTTCATTTTTTGAATAGTTTATATATTCTGGAAGTTAATCCTCTGTCATATGTATCAACAGTGAAGGTTTCCTCCCACTCTGTGGGTTTTCTCTTCACTACTCTGACTGATTCTATGGCTGTACAGAAACTTGAGTTGAATAAGATCCCACTTGTCAATTGTCGACCTTATTTTCTGAGCAGCTGCTGTCTGATTTAGAATGTCCTTTCCTACACTAATGTCTTGTAAGTTGCTGCCAACTTTTTCTTCTATCACCTTCAGAGTTTTGGGTTTCACATTGAGGTCTTTGATCCATTTGGATTTGATTTTTTTTTCTCAACATTTTTTTATTGATGCTTTGTGCATTTCATACATCATTTTCCAATTCAGTTCAGGCATATCTCCCCTTCCCTTCACCCCCACCCCCACCCCAACCGAGATCATGCATTCTGCCATGACTGTCCTGCATATCTCTCTCAGTTTTTTTTTTCCATTTTTTAGCTATAAGTGATAATCCATGAGTACAAACATCCTTCATGTATAACCAATTTGCAGGCTGTTGTGCCCAAACACCCACAGCCCCACCTTCCAGCGGGGGGTGAGGGGTTGTATGTTCAATCAGGTTAATCAAATGAGGGTCCAGACTACATTGCTGTAGTTTCACCCTTCACCCCAATCGCAGCCCTTACATTCTACCACGCCCCCTCTTCCGCAGATTATTCCCTGGGCTTAGAAAAGGCACAAGTGGATGGAGAAGCAAACAATCCACTCTCTCTGGACCTCGCTTTCTTGGATCTCTGGTCAGTTCTGGCTGTTTCCCTTCATGGCTGACGTCTGTCCAGGAATAACCTTTCGATCCTACTAATGAAGCACAAGCAATTAGATATAAGGTATTAAGCAGCATTAATAGTTATGGTAGGTTACTTTTTATAGACATATATGTTTAGATTAGATGTTGATCCATAACTACATGTTTCCTGTTTTTAAATATGACGGGGTCTAATGTGGCTTATGATATCTCCTTACCCGTAGAGGATGTAAGCTTGTGGCCGTCAGCATGGCGTCATTCCTCCAAGGAGAGAGCAAAGCCAATTAGATTTGAATATACAAACATTGGCTGGCAACTGCCTGCACAATTATTTCCAGGCAGGTGACGGTGTAGCTGTTGCTGACATGGTGGCAGTCTTGCTGACTCAAGGAGACCGTATTGTCTTTGTTGGTTTTTGGCCCTTGGTAACACTCTCTGTATTCCAGGCCATCTGTATACTTGCATGTTTGGTTCCAGATCATCTTTTCCATGTTAACATCAGGTTCTCGCAGCAGGGCCTTATCTGCTCTCTTCTTGCAGGTAACCCAGTTTAGAGGCAGGAGCCTTTACCTTTTGTGGGACCTTAGATCCCCTGGGCAACATCTCCCTGGTGGAATAATCCATTATGATGTCAGAGTCTCCTGTATTGATATTTATTTTTGCTTAAGCGCCATCGTTAAAGGACTTTATGTTATATTTGGTTCTGAACAGGAGAGTTAATCCTTTTCACAGTTCTATGTCTATTAGTCAATTAAAGAATGTCAGTTTTACCATTTTATAGAGATTACCCTCTATAATCGTTGTCTCCAATTTACAGTGGAGAGCAACCCAATCATCATCATATTTCTCCGTGTTCTGGGGGGGAGGCAAGAAAGTCTCTGTATCAAAACTTTGTGCACCTAGAGAAAGTATTTCTCAAACCACTATTAATATTGTACACAACATTGAATAGTATCTCCATTTAACTCGGATGCATTACCGTTTTATCAGAATCTGTAACCAATGCTGTTTAATATAACAATTTATTACTTTTACTAAGTACCTAAACACCATGTATCTGTAAGACAGTGTCTAGCAAAACTCGGCATTTTTGAATCATTCAATTAAACATGCATTAATCGTAATATACACCCTTGTCCCTCACCCCCCCCTCCCCCCTTCCCAATTCACCTTTCGGTCCCATTTTCTTGATGCAGTCTTTCTGTGTTGTTCTTTTTACTATGATCCCTCTCCTGAGAAATGTTTGTTATCGGGGTTTTATTGTGTAACTAGCATCCACTATGGAGGCACACCATTTTGTCGTTTGTTTTTCTGGGCATCTGTGTTACTTCACTTAACATCATCCGCTTCTCACCAGCACATCGCACTACGCCACTTTGCAACCTGTATAAGTATGTACGTTCATGCATGATGACTACCCTCGTATACCGCCTGGACGGAAATAGAACTCCAACAGCTATCAGTATGGCAATCAAATATAAAGGTACACTGAGTAGGGTTGCTGCAGGAGTTTGCTCTGGCATAATCGCTGTGTACTGCGTTCGCTTACGCGGTAGACCCTGACTTCTCCGTTGGGCTGTCTATCACTTTTATGCTATTAACTAGCTGCCGTAAACTAGCCTGTGTATTCTTGTGCGCAGTAATGGGTCTTCCCCGGATTTTATACCTAGGGTGGTGTGCCACTGGTGTTTAAACTGCGCATCTTATGGCCTCTTGACGCTTCTCTATACGTGTTACTGCCACCACTGACCTTTCACATATGACTCTGTACAAGTTTACATTCCCACCAGCAAGGATGAGTTTCACCTCTTTCTCCACCAAACCGTCTCCAGCACTTGGTATTTCACTTGTGTTCTTGATCCTAGCCCCAGACTATTGGAGTAAGGTGATATACTCAAAAGTGGTTTTTAATTTGCATTTCCTTAATTATCAGAGTATGCTAACACTTCTTAAGGATGTTTCCGGCCATCTCTTATTTCCTCCTTGTGTGAAGTCTCTATTCAGCATCTTGCTCCATTCTGAGTGTTGTTCATTTGTTTCTCTTTCTTTTGTTATTTGAGTAGCTTGTATACTCTGGAGCATAATGCTTTGTCAGATGTGTATGCATGAAGGTTTCTCCCACTCTGTGGTTTTCTCTCACTTCCCTTTATTGTTTCTTTTGATTGTACAGAACTTTGAGTTTAAAGATTCCCATTTTGTCATTGTTGAATCTTATTTCTGGTGCAGCTGCGTTCTGATTTTAGAGTCTTTTCCTACAACCTTGTCTTGTAATTCTGCCCTGCCAAGTTTCTCTTCTATCACCTCGAGAGTATTGGGGTTTCACTTTTTGAGTTCTTGGTCCATCTGGAGTTGACTTTTGTACAAGGTGAGAGGAGGTAGGGGTCTTAATTTCATTCTTCTACGTGGTGATTCAATTTTGCCAACCCACTTGCTGAAGATGCTGTCTTCCTCCATTGTGTTCTTCTTGGCCCCCTTGTTCAACATATGAGGTGCGCTGAATGAATTGTATGAGCTCAGTTGGATCTTCAGTATTTTCCATTGGTCAACTGATGTCTGTTTTTGTGCCAGTACCAGGCTGTTTTTATGACTATAGCCCTGTAGTATATTTTGATATCTGGTATAGTGATCCCCCCTGTATTGCTCTTTTCAATCAGGGTCCTTGGCTATTCAGGGTCTTTTGGTTTTTCCAACTGAAATTGAGGATTTTTTTTCCAAGCCCTGTGAAAAATTCTTGGGATTATTGGGGCTGCATTAAATCTGTCACATGAGTTTGGTGATGGACATTTGGACATTTTTACTATATTTATTTCCAATCCATGCGGCATGCGGAGGTTTTTCATCTTCTGATGTGCTTTCTCTTCAATTTCCTTTTTTCAGGGTTATTTATATTTTTTTGTAGGATTCACTTTGGTGTCCTTGGTTAGGTTGTTCACAGGTTATTTAGTTGTTTTGAGGCCTATTGTGAGTGGGAGTGTTGTAATAAAGAAAGGTACTGATTTTTTAGATTTATTTTGCTATCCTGCCACTTCACCAATAGCTCTTAATATGTTTCTGGAGTTTTCTGGGGAGTCTTAGCATCCCTAGGTAGACAATCATATCATAGCAAAGAGGGATAGCTTGACCCTCCTCTTTTCCTATAGAACTCCTTAATTTTTCTTCTGCCTTATTTGCCTCTGGCAAGTGGTTCCAATCACTTATATTGAAGAGGAGTCGTGACATGGGCAGCCTTGCCAGTTCCTACTTTAAAGGAAATGCTTCTTGTCAATTTCCCCCATTTAGGATGATATGGCTGTGGTTTCCTTGTTATGGCTTTGATTACATCTAGGAATGATCCCTTCAGACCAATTGCCCTCCAGGACTTTAAACATGAAAGGATGGCTGGATTTTGTCAAAGCTTTCTCCGCATCAATTGAGATGATGCTGTGGTTTTCTGTCCTTCATCCAATTGCTATTTGTTTGATGATGTTATGATTTTCGTATGTTGAACATCCCTGACTCTCTGGTATAATCCAACTGGACATGGTGGAACTTTTTTTGATGTGGGTCTGTATGTGTTTGCCAGAATCTGTTTAGAATTTTGGCCATCTGTGTTCATTAGGGAGATGGGTCTATAGTTCTCCTTTCTGGTGTATCTTTCCCTGTTTTGGTAAGAGAGTAATGCTGGCTTCATCAGAAGGATTTTGGAAGAAAGGTCCGCTCTGTTGTAGTCCTTCTGTAAAAATTGTAAGTATAACTGGTTGTATGATCTTTCGAAATATTTTATAGAATTCTGCAGTGAACCGTTCTGGGCCTGGGCATTTTGGTTGGAGGCTGCTTCTTACATCTTCGATTTCTCCTGTACTTGGTCTGTTTAGACTGTCGATTCTCTTCTTGTTGAACTTTGGTGATTCCCAGGATTTCAGATATTCATCCATTTCCTTAAGTTTCAAACTATTAGAATTGTTTTGAAGTAGTCCTGTATAATTGTCTGATCTTTTCATTGTCTGTTGTGATATTTCCCCTTTGTCACAGATTCTATTGATTGTGATTGTCTCCTCTTTCTTTTGGTTAACTGGCTAGAGGTCTGTCTATCTTATTTATTCTCTCAAAACAAACTTTTGGATTGATTGATTTGTTGTATGGTTTACTTTGTTTCTATTTCATGATCTCTGCTCTGATTTTTTGATATTTCTCTGTCTGCTCTGTTTAGGGTTCATTTGTTGTGCTCTCTCAAGTATTTAGCTGCCGTGTTAGATCATTTCACTTGTTTCTTCTGTTTTTTTACTGTAGGCACTTAGACTATAAAATTCCCTCTTAGGTTGCTTTTAAGTGGTCCCATAGATTTTGCTGTGTTGTTTTATCATTGTCAGTTCCGTTCCAGGAATGTTTTTATTCTTTCTTATTTCTTCCTTACCCACTCATTTTCAGGATGGTGTTGTTAGTCTCCATGTGTCCTGTAGGTATTAGGTTTATTCTGGTGTTGATAATGATTTTTATTGCCTGTGGGTGATAGAATGCATGAGATATTTTCAATCTTTTTCATATTTGTTGAGTTTTTTCATGTGTCCCAGTATATGTCTATTTTGGAGAATTGTTCCATGGAGTGC